>UPTC01000598.1:14984-32198 GCA_900537255.1 Acanthocheilonema viteae | reverse complement strand
ATAGAAAAGAAAAAGAATTAATCGAACTCATTTCTGAATGGTACTGTAATCTCGGCTTGGAATTAACTAATATCACAATTAATGGTACAAAGAGCATTTTGTTTTATTCTTTGAAAGAAATATCAAAGAATAAAACAGAATGAACCAATTTATTTCTGATTAAAAATAATCATTTGTTCAACCTGATTGATATGTTCATCACCGGTCCACGTAAAGCTACAAGTATCATTCATACAAAGCATGAATAAAGGTGAATCATCCGGTCTACTTCCTAGTGGATATATGATGGAACTTAAAATCGCATCAGCTGATTGTCTCTTGCTTTGAACATCTGCAAAACTAATTTAATTTAATGACTACGATTTTAGTAACAAAGGTTGATATATATGTAATTGTGCTCTTGTAATTTGCCATGAATTACATTAAAAATATGATACTAACTAGTTATCTGCGCTTCTTTCTGCAATTCTTCAGCAGCAAGCCAGAGAATGAAAGCGGCCGTATATGCTCTGTAGTTAACAGCGCACATGAAAGGTGTATGTCCATTAATATCTCTGAAATTGAAACCAAGAAATCACTTTTGCTCAACATCGGACAACAAAAGATACATTAAGCAAATTTTCATGTTGCGTAATTCGCATGAATTATGGTGCTGAGATATGCAATGCAGGCATACATGCTTGTAGTTAGCTATCAGTTTTCTTTTATTTCTCCAACAATGTGGTCATAAAATGCTTCTCTGAACAGCGCAACAGGTAATAAAATGCTTCACAGATAATCACTCGAATTTCTGATCTTTTCATGCTAGAAACTGCTCCACATAAAAAAATCTTAGCCATTTAGCTGTTTATTTCAACTCGACCAAATATTCATATAACCAGCAAAACTAATTTTTCACCATTTTAAAACTAAATTCCTACAATAGTTGACAGTCGAGAAGACTTTTATATTTAGCTTGGTTCACTTTACAGATACTGATACGTTCTTATTACTGTTGTTGACAACAATATAAAATAATTATAAAATTACTTCGTTGTCAGCAATTCAAGAAGATATGGTGCCACGGTAGAGTTGTAGCAGAGAGTCTTCACAATTTCTATTGAGTTGCATTGTCGTACCTTCGGTTCATTGTTCGCATTAACAATAATTGGCATCGATGCTGAATAATTTTTTTTGTATAACATGAGTCAAATTTATCGATTTTTTAGCTGTCCAATATATTAAAATAAAACAACAAAACACACAGATTTCAGTGGAAATCTAAGCATTAAGAACAGAAGCTGAAATATGCCCGAAAAGTTAATAATATATAAAAATGACCTTCTTCTTTCATATCGTCTATGAAAACAGATGACTTTTTCGCATCTTTTAAGCTTCTCGCAAAATCTGCCAGCACTGAAAAAAAATTCACGAAGTAATAAAAGCATTAGTGAATATAAGTTCACATATGATTGAACATCTTAAAAAATTATCTAAGCGAAGTAAATATAGCGAGAGTTTACTCCTGATCATAAAAAATCTCACCATCTTCCATATTACCAACATCATGACCTGGTCTTCGTAATGGATTATTTGCCATCAATTCTCGTATTAGCATTTCTTCCCTGAAATGTCATTTTTGATAATATTATCTTATGAGCGAAAGCAAAATTAGGAAATTTGAATATGTTATAATCCAAGAAAAAAAAAGCATAAAAGCAAACTCCGCATTAGCTCCATGACGTCTCAACATACGCTGCCAACGGCTATCAAATGCGGCACGAGTTTCTTCAGCAGCTGACATATCCTCAGCTGTAATCAAAATTTCAAATAGAGAAACACAAATATACTGCTATTTATCGTTTGAATTTCCATTTGACAAAAATTTAAAAAATATTACTTACCGTATGTGGTCATCTATCAAGGAAAATCATGGTTCCTTCCATGAAGCCCTGTTTAAAAAAAGAAAAGAGTTATCTACCTGTTAAACGCTGTAAAGGCTTATTTTCCGTATCAACTGAAATTTCCATTGTGTCTGCCTCTTCTTTGTTAGTCATCGCAAAACTGTTCATGACTGCCGCATGAAGAATGGTTCGATTCCCATCTGCACGAGCGCTCAAGATTTCGGCTTTCACAATTTCCCGGTCTAGAAATGACTTATAAATTATCGATTTTAAAACATTGTGTTATTTAAAAACAGTAATCACCAAAGATATTTAAGCAAAAACAAGGATATATCAAAAGCATGCTAGTCACAATTCGATAAATGGAATGCAGTAGACGATTCTCTCTTATTTTGAGACCGTGATTACAAACAGAATATTCTAACTCAAACGGCAATCAAATTGAAATTTCTAAAAATTTACAGACAAAAAAGAGTCTAATAAAGCTACCTGACTCCTTCGAAAGTGCATCAAGCACCAAATCCACGCCTTGCAGATCGCAATACAGAACAGTCTGTAGCAGAGATGGTATTCGAGGACGAGTAGTTGAAGGAGACGGAGCAATTAAAGTTACCATGACTCCAGTACGATTTGCATTTCGTGATGTAGATGACGCTGGAAAAAGCGCTATCAGAGATGTTTATTCAATGTCCTCAGAGAAAGAATTGAGAAAGTGGACATACAAAAAAGCATCAAAAAGTTCATTTAACTTTTAACATGTTGCGAATCTTACATAACTTTACTAAAATCATACAGTCATCATTGGCAGTTGCTGAAGCATTTTCATTATCTCCAGAATCCAATGGCCTTAAACCAATTGCAAAATTATGTATTTTGGGTAAAGCACAATAAACTGGCTCACGAAACCCGCCCGTTGCATCACGCACCATGGGTATTATCGAACCGTTACTGTCGCTTATCATCATAATCATTTCCTAAATTTAAAATGACGTATAAATCACAAGTTTTGATCGAGACAAATTTGGAAATACCGCATGGAAAACTAAATTGTACTCAAATAAAAATTAACTTACATCCCCATAATTCTCAAGTCGTGGTAAATGCAATCCAGCGTTGCATACTGCCGAAACGTTCACTGGCAGAACGTGATCACTTTGTATTTTACCAAACACACTGACACGAACCAAATGAAGCCGTCCTCGTTTTTCAATCAACAATCGCAAACCTGAATGATACTTGAAATTAAATACATAACGAGATTATATGAACGTTGATACTAAATAACAGCTCAGCCAGCCCGATTTCTCTAACTGTCAGATTCAGGAATCATTTATCACCTTCGACATGTTATTTTAAGAAATAACAGATACTCTAATTGGAAACACTACACTCTTATCTACAAGCATACTGAAAAGCATCTCATATGAACTTGAGTTTTGAAAATCAACAAACCAGTATTGTCTACAGCCAAGGAATGTATTTTTTTCATTGATATACCACCCGGCAACTGTATTTTTTGTATGTGCTTTTGGAAATTCTCAGGACAACGAGGTATTCTACTATTTGGCGTTACAACAACAAGATCGTCTTTGCGCATCAAACGAATTTTTCCTAAATCGCATGCATCTTGACTCTGACTAACTGTACCACCATCATCACCAGCGACCGCTGGTCTATATATAATTCCACAGTAAGCTCCATCAACCTGAAAAAACTTTTGCATAATCAGCTCCAGAATTCAATAAGATTAATAAGTTTCCGCTATACAACAGTATGGAGCAGTAGATAAAAAACCTACAGAAGATATTACCAATTTTCGTTTTGAAAAAAACATACAATTTTAACAATGGCTGTGTCCTGTGAGGTTTCTTTGTGAATGAATATTACTTCATTAAGAGCCCATGCTGTCTCTCGGTAAGTATTTCCTTTCTGTTCCTCACGTGGTCTTTTACCATATTCTAAAAATATGGATTAGCGAAAACAGAAATTTGATACTACAAAATTTCACAATGAATACGTAAAATATTACCAAACGAATACAGCAGACAATAAAATGTGATGTGCAAATGAAACCAGTGATTCCGTAAAAAATATGTTTTCCAAAATACTGGAAAGTGAAGCGAGAAAAGTGCAAGTCTAAACGGCATCATACAATCTAAGAGTTCAACTGATAAGAAATATTAATTTGTTTTTGTTTTTAAAGAAAAAGGCTACTACTACATGGCAAATTAGAATGCAGCTAAGAAGCGTGGAGAGTGAACTAGGCATATAAAAACCCCACAAAAACTGTCGCTTCACTTTGGTGTTACAGCTTTTATAAGTGTTTTCGTTTTGAAAAAACTCACAGACATTTCCATTCACATAATGTCAAAACACGTATATCGTAGATTTGCACCAACTTGAATCGACCAATTAACTCGGTTCCTTCTTTTTCAATTGTCATCGGAACACAAGCACAACGAATACAAGAATTTGGGGACAAAGGGCAGCTAAGATGCATTCTAATTAACTCACGATTCAAGGAGCCTTTTTTATCAGCCGATTGATGCGCAGAAGAATTGAGGCACGAACCGTCATCATCACTGGTCTCATCGTGCTGTGCTGGTGTCATTACTCGAAACCTACATAATTCAGACAGCGTCCAAGCTGATTCCATTAAAGCGCCAACCTTCAAGCAAAATTATTTATAAGATGCTTAAGAGGAATGTCTTCATACTAAGGACAGTTTTTCAAAAATAAACTCCAACCATTGGTGTTCCAGAGCTGAAATTCAAGGCAATTGAACCCGTCGTGTATATAGGATGCGATTTCGTCCGAACTTCGCAACCTTCAACCACTTCAGGTGATGCAAGGTTTGAATTGCGACGTGATTTTGAACGCATTCGTTCCCATAATTTTCGTCTTTCATTAAATGGATAAATACCCCTACAAAAAAGAATTCATACTAACCCATAATAATCAAATGTACGTTTTAATGGATTTAAACTTATTAAAGCTATTAAATTCACAAAGGACAAAAATAAAAATATATAATAAATAACAGGTCAAAAAAATACACACCACCAATAACAGGTATTCGACTGAGTTTTTAGTAGACAGTACATCGGACACACGTATAGTGATGAGTATTTCTCGCCATCCGGTATTTCCATCAACGGTGTTAATAACATATTGGATATCTTCATACCGCATGCTTCGCCATCCATAAATGATGCTACCCTATTCATACTTGTTACAACACATGCACGATATGCACATGATACTACATCTATAAATTTTTCTTCATCTGGTGCCTGGAATTAAATCGCGAGTTACATACCAGTAATAGTTTCTACAATCTTATATTAAAAATAAAAAACTTCATTAATAAAAGTCAATGAAGAAAGAACACAGCCAAACGAAAACTTACACCAGTCAGAAGTTTGGTTCCAAAGGGATGAGCGGTCATTGAACCATGCCCATCATTCTTCCATGACCAACTGTAGAAAAATCCATTATCACCTAACGCGATTAATTCACTACTCATAGCAGCTATTTTCACAAACTTCGTTACACCCGTCGGGAACATATCCTGTAGTTAAAAAAACCAATCGAAGATGTCGACAATAAATCAATAACAAAATTGCTGTGAATCAAAAAAGAGTGAAACGCTTTATCTGAGGATGACACAATTTCAACCCAGAAAATACTTCTAGAATTTATTTCCACGTGTTTTACAATATCAAGCATCGAAGTAGTTCAAAAGTTTAACTGCTTGTGCCAAATAATAATAACAGGATCTTTCTCAAACAACTTCAAGTTTTTAGATGGAGTATTCTTCTTAATTTCAGATCTGGATAAAAACAAACTCACCGTTTCTTTACCCCAATACTGCAATTTTTCATCATATTTTAAGCGTGTGTACGTTTCTGAAGAAAATTCTTTTGTTTTGTCATTTTTTTTATCTGAAAAAAAATCTCGTTTTTTATCTGAAAGAAAAACAACGCAGAAAAACACAAAGAATCAAAGAAATTAGTGCACAATATATTATTTTTTCTACCAAACACTGGAAACTTGTAGACACCGACCTTTATCTATTCGCCTTCGAGCAATATCCCTTGACACAACATAATCGAAACCTTCGCCACTTGCATATAAATTATCCCCATCAATTACGGCACTCCCATGTGAATCACTTCGCAATCCGGCATCCAACAATGACAGAAGCTCTTCGGGAAGATAAGCTTCAGAACCTTCATCCATTTCATCTCCTGAAAGCAATCGTACAATCGTACACATTTAAATATCGAGGTTCAGGAATTATTCTTTCTCATGAATTCTAAATAACTTTGGAAGAGATAGTTACCTTCTTCATCATCACGGCTGAGCAAATTATTTACAGCTTCGTTTACATTGAGATTCGTTCGCTGAAGCTCTCGTACAATAACTTCACGTGACTTCCCTTGTAAAACAACCTTAAACAAAAAAGTTAATATTAGGCTAATTATAGTCAATTGGCACCAAAGCATTCATTTCTTAGTTTCAATACCTCATATATATACTCTTTCTAGAATCCGAAAATGGTCACATTTCACTGTTATTCACCTGGGCTTGAGCAATGAGATCTTCGGGAATGGCACTAAGAGGGACAAGCGGTCGACTCCGATCAACAATCACACCCGCACGTTCGCCCAACGCACCCGCCGTCCGTCTCGCTGCCATCATTACCCGTCTAATTTTTGCACCACGACTTAACACTGAAAATAATGGAAGAACTGAAATTACAATAAACAACATGAGACAAAATATAATTCAATTTAAATTTAAAAATAAAACTAACAAAGAGTGAAAAAGCCTTCGCCCAATCAGCAATATGCTTTCATTCCAACTATTTTTTTATTAGAAAAGAACAACTAACCAGTACCAGTAGATGAACCGCTACTACCACCTGTTGTAGGTCCGCTTCCACTACCATTAGTTCCCGAACCTCCACCTCCACTTGTTCCACCAGAGCTCTTGTCATCGTTGGTGCTTTCTTCTCTAGTAGCAGTTGTTAAAGTGTATTTCAATCGAGCAATACGACCACACTGCAAATATAATTAGAATTTACCAAAACGATTTCTGAACAGCATGTGATAACAGGTTCATGTTTTGTTAGATAAAAATTCAAATATCATTTAGTTCGAATAAATCTATTAAACAGAAAACTGTAACATGTGCATACCCTGAATAGAAATGCCACATGATTCGGGCCAACGGCAAGTTGTGCAATACTGTCGGCATCAATGTTGGCCAGTGCTGCGGTTGATACAGCGCCGTGATGATTCCGAGCACTTGATGCTTCTTTTATACTGTAGAATACAAAAGACGAAAGATTTTATTAGTTTCTGTTTTCCTTCATTTACAACCATAATTAATAAATCCTAAAGTTTTCAGATGAGCTCGTATACTTATTTTTGATGAGATTGTACATGAAGCTTAAATATCATTAATATTCAAACTAAAATTCACCAAAGCATGCCAAACATCACTTATGAACGATAATCAATTACCGATCGATTAAATGGTCCTCATTACTCGGAACTGGAAATGCGAACAAAAACAATTGCTTTTGGTCATCCATACGATTTTCCAGTTCCCAACAACAAATTTTTCTGAAACTATTGGATTTAAGATTTCGATTTATTGTTAAATACATATCATCATTTAAAAAATTTAAAAGACGAAGAGAAAAAAGCATTAACGTTTCATTAACCACGTAGCATTTGAAAATTACTAGTTAAACGAAACCCTTCAGAGAAAAAGTAACAAGTAAGTCAAAAATGGTTATTAATATTACTAAGTGTTTGCTTATCGTTATATTTTTAATGACCAAATAATATTTGACATTCATCAAATATTTATTGAGGAAAAAAATCTATTCAGAATTATTCTGAATAATGCTGAAATAACGGAATTCCCGCTCCCAAACATGTTTGTTTGACATAATAATATAATTGTAAGTTTGGAGATAAAGAAAATGATCCTCGCCTTTCAAGGGCGCATATTTATCTCCAATCTCAGTAGTGTAACTGCATGTCACATATGATATAGCAATCGCATCAGCAGCAGATCAGCGCGACTAACAGAGGTCAACAAATCGTTGCATTTTCATCTATTGGTTAGGGTACTATTTGATTATGCTACTTTATACATTATGTAATAAAATTTACTTTGCTTTTACTTCAATTGGTGGTTTTCACGAGATCCCAGAATTCGATATGCTGCTTCGTTGCGATATAATTTTGAGCTAAATCTATTTTGTGTGTAAAAAATTCCAAGCCCTTTTAATTACCTGAAAATATTTTTGAAAAGCACCTTTCTCAGTAAAAAGACATTATGCTATCGTAGAATATGACGCTAACTTTCAAGAAAAGGGAAAGAAATAATTACAACCCATTCGGTTTTCAGGATGCAAATAACTCATTTTCAATTTCATAAAGAATGTTGCCAAACTCTTACTGATGTGACTTTTGGAATATCAACTATTTATTAAGGGTCTCACCTTTCTTTAAATTTTATTACTTTTTACTCCAATGGAATCTTCCAACAAAAATATCATACGATAAGTTAAATAGGTAAGATCTACGTCTCCCTCAGCTGCGCTGGACGGGAAAAATTACCCACAAATATTCTTATTGCTTAGTTAATGACATGATTTCTAAATGGCGTTACTAGACTTTCCGCGACATCGAGCTGCACTGTTGGTTTTTTATTTAGAACTATTTACTTCTACGACCTAATTATTTAATACTAATTGCTATTTTCGCTACGTAATATTTTGATTACAAATGATCGATAGAACCGGTTGACAAACTTTCCGGAAACAGATTAATTGCGACCATCAATCATTAGGTAGGGAAACAGTTAGCCAAACCCTAACTTCGAAACTAAAGATCATGCAAGATTATTTTCGTTTTCTCTACTGTGGTTCCGATATCGATCAGTTAATAGTACTATGTTAGATATCGTTAGAATTTTTCTCTCTATTCTATCACCTGCTTTATGTTTTCATCTGCGTAAATAAATCTACCAAAATACTCTTTGAGAAAATGCATACCCATAAAATATATTCATGAGAATATTAAACTTAAAAATTTCAAAAAAAAAAAACTTGAAAAATTTCATATGTTATGAAAATCGCCTCATAACATATGAAAATGCGGACAGGCATAAAGAATTTGACGTGCTATAAATAAGCCTACATTCGATATGAAAACGAGGGTGATTACAACTTCTAATTATACTGATCAGTTTGTAGGAATGCTTATCTACAGGCTTATGGTACTAATAAACACCAATTTATTTCTGAGGAAACAGTTATCCATAAGTAATGCATACTAAAATCGACCTTCCGAAGATAATTAATTCTACTATTCATCGCTGATAATCTCTTGTATTTTGCGAGATTCCTCACGAAAAACTCTTTCAAACAAACTGTTTGTTACGCAGAATTGCTATCTTTTCTCCCGCATCTTTACGATATCTCAAATAAAGAGGATGATAGCAGGGTAAAATGCACAAACCATCTTGTTGATGACACATTGTCACTCGAGGAATACCTGCACATATACAGACACAATCACACATTTCTCATTATGTACACAGCCGCTTACACCCTGCACTAAGTCTGTTTGTTGGCTAGTTTTATCATATTGCACACCACTACCGGCTACTGCAACTATTGCTATTAGTAGTACACTGCAAATTACTATAATTACTAATCATATGATTAGTTTTTATGTTTCATGTTACATGCATTTATAACTACGCATTTATCGCAGCTTCACATTACACTTGCACGCACTTACATTGAAATGCACTTACATTGAAATAAGCGTCATCCATTGTTTATACTCAAATCTTACACACCAACTGTTACCTCTAACAAGATTTAATTTTCAACATTTTAGCAGTGCAAGATTATGCAAGCATAACTGATAGAACTTGCAGTTACCAAACATTGCGCAGCGCCTGCATACCTCACATGCAACATGCACAACACTTGCATATCGCAACATCACTTCACAATACAGGTGAATTAACTGGGATTGCAACCGTCTAAACGATTGCAGTAGCATTTCGATGTGTGCAACAAATCACTGCAATAGCTGGTCTCATTATATTGTGCAATATGCATGCGAAAGGGAATGCATGTTTGCACGCAGAAGATATGCATGTCATACTATTTATTTTGCCCCATTTCTGATCTCTTCCGTTTGTCCTATTTGTTCCTTAACCATTCTATTCTTACCATTTATTCCCGTATTTTCATTTCTCGAGTACCATTTTAGTACCATTAAGTTAGTATCTTTTGTCCACTTTTACATGTCACAATAACATTCTCAGTTGAAAAATTTTTTTTCGCTCTTCTGACGAGTGAACAAGAAATTTCAGGAAATTTAGAAATTTCAGGAAATTTAGATAGTTTGATTGGGTAACGAATAGTATGTGATTTATTTGAGAATTATTATGCTGCATTGAATGATTGGAACGCTGCTTGTAGTATTGGAGATTATTGCACTCAAAATTTCATATGGTTTTCGTTTTTGAGTTCAAATTTCTGAATTTAAATTATTATAATTTTTGAAAACAGTCAACGCACACATTTTGTTCGATACAAACTAAGATTTAATTACTGTCATACTTCGATTATTAATGCGAAATAAGCTGAAGTTGTAACACTATTAATGATCAATTGTTTATGAGTTTTCGTTAGTTTATATATGAGTATATAAACTATGAAATGATCTTTATCATCACTGATGTCATAATAAGATGACACCAGCGGTGATAAAGGAAATCATTCCATATTTTTTAACTTCCTAAAAAAAATATCTCTATTTGTTTTCCAAATTCACAGCCACTACTAACATTTGCACACCTTTTATCCCAACCTATAAATTCATTATTAGTACTCACATTACCCCATCCTATCTTGTCATATTGATGAGACTGTCCCGTATCACTGCTTTTTTAATGAATTTTTCTTGATAAATCAGTTTTCAAATTAAAGGAAATCCTAAAAAAGAAAAGAGTTATCTGGTCATTTTCAACTTTATGAATCTTATTTTTCTTATAGTTATTACTCATTAATAGACATATCCTTCATTTGGGTATCAACAAATATTTCAATTGCTTCGTATATACTACGCTACGATATTGACTGCACATAAATATATAAGTATATATAATGATAGACAAAAAAACCAAGAATAAGATAAAACAGTAAGGATATAATGATTCTTTGCTTTTTTAATCACTATCACTTAATTTTTACTTTCTTTTTTAGGATTGTTAGCTGACTGAAACGTCATAAATTAGGAGGATTGTTTGTGTATTAATTAAACTTTTCAAATAAACAGAATTTCAAAATGCTAAATAATTAAGTCAATAATGTGTACAGCTTATTCATTTCGAAAATAATTTGCATTTATTGCAGATAATCGTATGTATACGTTAAATTTTCACATCAATATTTTTGAATAACAATTTATATTTATCAGAGATGCACATTGCACAGATGATTTTAATCTAAAAATTAGGATGAATTTTTATATTATGTGGATCGAAGAGTAATACTAATTACAAACGAGAAATTAATTATAGATAGTATTGCATGTTCCAGATTAAGTACGCATTTTATCAAATATATTTGTTGAGAAAATAGGCAAGCAAACATGTCAAAGTAGGTGGAGAATTCTTAATGTGACAAAATAGCAGAATATTTTACAATAATAATCGTTATCATTATCAACTATTGATATCAATAGAATAATTCTCATTTCTACCAGCCATTTCTTTTATATATTATTGATAATGATATACAACAGCAGAATATCTAACGAGCCGTATACATATGTACTGTGCTTGCTAATAAATAAGTTTGTTTATTTTTTCCTTCAATGTCGGAACTTTATTCATGTAATTCAAATGCTACATAAAGTTGAAGTGATGCTAATCTAGCAAGTACTAAATCAGTGGATTAGATTTCAAAAAGTTTTCCTACTCATAACTTCAAATCATTCATCTAATATATATAAAAGAAATGGCTGGTAGAAATGAGAATTGTTTGATTAGACAGATCGATCTTAATTTACATTTAACAGTCAACAAATTCCATTGATGCAACTGACACATATATTAATGACAATTAATGAATATTTAGATTAGTCAAACACTGCTTATTAATGAATATGAGAAAGCAATACTAATATTCGTAATATTTTCTTAGTAAGATGATAAATATTAGTAGTCAGTTGATAAATCATCGTAAAAAATAAAACTGTTTATCATATTTTGAAATATCTCGTCAATTTAACATTAAATTAATTAAATTATTATTATCAAATATTCCATTAAAAAATGTTAAGCTAACAAATGTTAAACAAGCTGGGAGCATGACTTGGTGGAATGTATCATAATCTGAATGAACTATTTGAAAAATTAATTGGCAATTTCATACCATCTGTTGCCGTATTATCATTATTTTTCAAATCAATTGTTGTAGGGGTATTAATTGGATGACCATTAATGCATCCATTCATATTGCTAAATTCAATATAGGTCAAAGTGCTTTTATTAGCTTTATCAGCATTAAATTGGTGATTTTGATAATGTATATCCAAATTGAGTTTAAGTTTTGGCGCATGACAGCTTGCATTCCGAAATTCGATTGCAAAAGTAAGAATATAAAATTCGAAACAAATTGCTAGCAACCATTCTGAGCAGGTAGCAATCATATGTTCCACATAATGCTGTATTTTAAATGAATTGTGAATTTTTTGCTTCCTCTTTTTCTCAATTTAGCATTATTATTATGTTTTAACTCAAACTATTAATCATTTCATCATTGGGAAGAAAATGTCAGAACAGTTAAGCAATTAATATTATGAATATCGCTTCCGTGAATTTTTTTTTTCAGGAATGCCATATTATTATGGTCACATTCAACAAGCAGCCAAGCCATGTTGATATGTTAAATGACTAGAACTATCCTATTAATTATAAGAAATGTAAAGATATGTAAAGTTAACTTACCAATAATTCCAAGCTAAAAATTATTCATAAACTTACCGGACTATCGGATGTCCATTTGTAAAGTTGCTTTTTTGGCTTTTGACTAAGTATTGTTCCAAATATTCCTACTTAAAAGTGCAATTTACATCAATAATTATTTCATTAAAATGATATTTCATTATTAATATCTAATGGGGGCAGTCCACCTAAAGCAAATATCCGAAGCTGAGGTTATTCGAAAATTTTTGTGTCATGAAATTTAATCGGAAGCAGATTCATTCATTTCATTCCATCAACAATAGAACTATTTATAGCTGAATTCATTTAAAAAATTCCAGAAGAAAAAAAAGGGATTATTTCTGCGGTATAGATTTTATTCGGCTTATGCTTTAAGAGAAAATTGGTGATTTAGAAAAGAGATAAGCTTTGATTTTCAAAATGCTAATTAGTTAATTTAAGGAAATCAAACACTCTCTTAAATCAACTAACTAGAACTTTGTTAAACATGGAAAAAAAGAAAATCGCTTACTATTAATGAGGAAAATGGTAGACAAGCAGCACAGAAATAAGCGACAATGTGGTACTAGAGCTCTTGCAAACCTGGGCGTCATTCGGTAGCTGAAGATAGTCTGGGCCCAAGTGTATATCAAGCCACATCCAAAAGTCAACAACGCTCCAATATAGTGAACCAGGATAAAATTCATCTCCTACAAAATTTGTCCTTTTCATCCAGTCTATAACTTGATTTATTACTTAGAGAAAAAAAAAAACTGTAAGGATGATGTCAGAAATGACACTATCTAATTGATTTTGTATTAAACGGAATATTTACATGGTAATTAAAATTAAAAAATAATCAACGATGTTAAATTATGGAAACTCTTTTGACAATCGGTCATGAAGTTTGAAATCACTATATGATAATCAATCACTGCAAAGTGAAAATCGTGTTAACAATATTTTAGAATAATTATTTGCAGCATTTTATTGATTTTATCGGACCGAATTAATAATTAAAAGTATTATTTTACTTGGAAATTGCCGATTAAACTGACACCAAATGCTGAAAAATATCCAAACCATAAATATATCGTGCAATAATTCCGCCAATTCCCATCTTTCTATAAAACATTATTAGAATTCATTTTTAAATTAATGGACTAAAGTTTCGATTTATTAACAAAACGTCTAGAACTTTTCCGGTTGGTATTTGCTATGGATTCAAATATCAAATTCGATAATAAGATGAAGTTCGAAAATAGGATTATTATTCAAATCGTCAGAATATTCCTTCTTTAAATCACATTGGTTCATTAAAAATTTCAAAAACATGTTTTTTAGAAGAGAAAATTTTTTCAAAAAACTTTTGAGTCTTTTAATTTAAAAAGATTAATATTGCCCTGGGACATCGCAGTATCTTTGGTTCAAATGAATTTATGAACAGAAAAAAACAAAGGGCATTTGAAAGATCAAACGCTTAAATAATCATTTTAATTATCGGAAGTTATATAGTATTAGAAATATAATCATGAATGTAATAGAATGTTAAATATAATCGAAAATTTGTTAAATAATAGCAAATTAAAAATGTGCACCTGGAATTTTGTATTATTGAAATTCATAAATATCAAGAAATATCATTTTACCTTTTGATAATCATTACAAGCAAATAATACCTGGTTTAAATGATGCCAATAAAATTCAATAAGTTGTCGATGTCTTAAATAGGCAGTTATTGCGACTGAAAAAGCAAAATTTCCATAAATAAAAATTAATGATAGGAGCAAAAATTATTAATAATGTTAATAATTTTGGACTTGTAATTGAGATTGTTTAATTTTGATCTTTTTTGCAAAGTAAATTTATTTGAAAAAGTAGAAATTTGGAAAGTCAACGGGAAGATTTAAAGAAGAAATGAAAAGATTTGCATAAACATACCTAATGATTAACTTTTTAATTTTAATCGTATTTAAAATTCACATTATCTTCTTTAAAGTTTTACTATGTAAAAAGAGACAAAGCAGTTGCAAAGTTTTTAATCGTTACATAAAACTGATTACATTTCTTATAAAAATAAATTAACAAAAAAAAAAAAAGAAACTTACAGAAAACAGCGGACAAATTGAGAAGTTGCCCGAAAATACAACTTTCTGGAGGTAATGCACCGCTGTCACTGAAATTGGACTATGAACAAAATTGAGCGAAAACAAATAATATTTTAAATGCTCAGCATTAAATTGAATTGAATTTTGAATCTACTAATGAAATATTTTGCCAGTAAGATTTTAAAATTAAATTTACTATTACTATTTAAATAGGTTAAGCAGAAATTAAACCCCCATTATGGCTGGTACAGAATTATTACCTGTATTGAAGATTTAATTTACGAATTAAAATATCTTTCGAAATTATCGCACAAAATTGCTTGTTTGATAATTTTACCGTATGCATTTGTTGGTAAATGGTAATTTCATGTTAACAATTGCAAAAAATTCAAATAGAATTGATTGATGTGTGAGCAATAAAAATAAAGAATTTTTGAAATCCTCAACTTTTCCTAAAATTTGCTAGTCTGTCAAATGTTTTATTCAGTTGTATGAAATTGAAAGTCATTATGATACATGAAAATATTTTGCAAACATAGTCATCAAACGTTAAAATAAATTGTTTTTTTGATTTACCAAATAATTATGCTTAATTTATCATTGTATAGATAGATATAAATAAGATTTATGAAATAAAAGAAAGCTTGAAATTTTTTTCAAAAGCTTTCATTTTGTTCAATTTAATTTGTTTGATCATTCGAATCCAAAACAATTGTGCTGATTTCAGTTGAAGATTTAATGTTGAAATATGTTTGTATCGAATAAACTATAAATATTAATTTAACCTGATATATGGCCAAAATGCTGTAATGTGCTTTTCTGAAACAGCGATACAATATCTGCAAGAAAAAATTATTCAACATTGTTCAACAATATCTACCGGCTAACAATATCAGGCATTTTTATTTACAAATTTGATTAGTCTAATTTATCTATTTCCGTCACATGTGTTGTTTGAAAGTGTTGCAGATTGATTGATGTTGATTCACAGACAAATTATCTGTTAAGATTTATTTTATAGTTGGGAATTTTATTCTAATAATTCTACCATCAACAGATGAAATGAGCAGCAGAATGTGAAAGAATGCAAAAGGAGAGTATTGATCCGAATACTTGATCGTTTATATCCTCAATATTGGGCGGTATCATGATAATAAATAATGGGCTTAATAGGTAATCCCAAGGTCAAACAGTGTCATGTTGGGGAAGAAAGAAACAATGGGAAACGAGAGGATCGTATGATTACTTGTTAGCTACATTGGTTTCACGTAAAAGAAAAAGAACAATCAAAGAACAAATCGTGGTAAAGCTATTTCTCTCAGTGATATTATGGCAACACGAAGAGGTCATGACAGAGGTCATGACAACAAATAAATTTTAATAAAGATAAAATTATAAAACGCAGCTTTCTCAGCCAAGCTATCAGTGACATAATTCTCAATCCATGTGAATAACTTTATCACAAAATTTCGGATCTTCCGACAACATGACCTTTTTCACAAATATTGTCAGTGTGAACAACCACTATCAGTGTTTTTAAGATAGGAAAGAAATATGTGAGATAGAAAAGATTGGAATAGCTGCGCTATCCTAAAATTTCAAAATACGATTTTGGACTATAGAAATTCAAAAAAATTATGCTATCCTAAAATTTCTGAAATCACATGAAATAAATACAATAATAGTGGAATAAGAACAGTTAAAAACAAATGCATTACTAATTTCGTTACAACCAATTCTAAAAACATAATTATTTTAATTCACTTCTATCTTATAAAAATACAACATATTAACTATTTTAAATCATTTTTGAAGTTTAAATACTGATAAATGAAAATTTTTTAAAATATCGAAATTGAAAACCCATAATTTATGAATTCTGATCACAAATGTATGGTAAATGACAACTTACGATATGATAAAAGCGGAAACACTTGATAGAGATGTGAACAGAGGAATAATCCAAACTTTTTTCAGTGCCATTTTCCTTTGTGCATTATTCGGTTTTCTTTCAGTTTAAATTCAGTTAATGTTCATCTCTTTTCATCTAAACACTATCTAAAAGAATCAAATAAAAAATATCAGACAAATCACGCGAAAAAATGTTAGGAAAGCCAAAAAGGACGAAGGAAAAGCAGTTGGCTCAAAAAATCTTCCACAAATATGCATGTGTGTGTACGTGTGTGTAT
>UPTC01000597.1:8904-31960 GCA_900537255.1 Acanthocheilonema viteae | reverse complement strand
TGAAACATATAATTTATTAAATAGATTTTATTTACTTTGGGTAATTTGATATCTGCTATTAAACTCAGAAATAATATTGCATACATTTTTAAATAAAATATTCATATTAATAACCTCAGCCATAAGTTTATCCGTTTCACCTAATGTTGAAAATTTGAGATGTTCGAAATATTACAGTGTGCATATTTTTTAAAAATCTTTGGAGAAGAAAAGGACAAAAGAGTAGAGGGAGCACATACTTCCAACAGCTCTGCAAAAATATTCAAATTTACTAATACATTGACATCACACCGTCTGCTTTTTGCAAATTTGCCTAAAAAAGAAATTTCTTCGAACGATGCATTTTTTAAATATATTAGCACTGAAGAGAAAATAGTTACGCATTCATTGCTAATACAGTAGGGGCATATTTTACTCAAACAGCATAAAAACATATTTCTGCCGGAGATGGTCCACGGACGTTCCAAAGCAAACTTTGCGCAAAATACATAACTATGAGATTTATGAAATCTAAAATATTTCACACAACCCTAAATTTTGAAAAGAAAGTGATGTCCATTTTGAAATAAATGAAATAATTATTGGATAAGATTTGTGGCGGAAAATTTAACAGCAAACCAGAGATCAGTGATCACCCAATACCATTATTAGGAACTGTCAAAGGACCATACTCGTAAATGCTTATATAGATTGATAAGCTACGTGGTAATATACGTGAATTTATAATCTACGTAACAATACGATGGTAACAATCGATGTTTAATCCTTCATATGAATAATTTTATTTCATCTATTGTATTGAATTGTGAAAAATAATTTATGCAAGGCACAGGCAACTTCTTTTACACAATTTCCACAAAAAAAAGTCGCTTTATGCAAACAACATTTTTTTTCCAGTTTAGGCAGAAACATATTGACATGTATTAACACATTTGACACGGTAATATTCCTTATTACAATATCTATGAATATATGAGAAATATATCCATAAGAAATATTTTTAGCCATTTATAATCTTGGAATTTCGCGACATTCGCGAGGGAGGAAAATTGAAGAATTCTTGATAACAATGAAAATAATTATATCAGTGGTCATCTTTAATGTTTCATAATTTCGTCAGTTCGTCAATTTTTGATTCTTTGTAGCATTTCCGATTCTTGAAGTTTTTCTTTGATACCAATTCTCGAATTGGTTTTCTAATGTTGATGATTGAAGTTGTGAATCTCTGTTACCATCAACTTCTATTTCTACAGTTAATATAATCGATTCCTTCTCCTGTAACAATTTCCTCCCAATAGCTCTTCTCCTGGCTTTCTTTGTTAGACCATTAAGTTGTTCATACACTCCTCCGCCACTTCACGAAGCTTTTGGTGTAATGCTCTTCCAAGTTATACTCTTCTCTGAGAATGTTTCCCCATCAAATCTGCTTCTAACTTTCCAATAGTGATCGATTTCGTGATAATATAGATTCCATTTTAATATCTCTTCTGTTATTCCTTTTAACTGTGCTTGAGTGATTAGGACTCTCATGACTGGTTCGCGATCCAACGTTGTTATTTTGGTTTCTTTGTACATCCTTCAATCATGTGAATTTCTCCTTTGATATAATCTTTATGAATTTAATACTCGTGTAGTTATTCTTCATAGTCTTACATGTATTAAATCGATTTGCATCAATTAATCGAAATTTTCTATCTATTATAACTTTCGTTGTATTCATTATTGTAGAATTCTCACTTCTTCGTTTTCACATTCCTCATTAAATTCGTATCCCCATTGAAGCCATTCAGTTTTTTCTTTTGACAACCGGAATGGTTAATTTCCCGGGTTATCTCATAACCTTTGGCTAATTTCTTCTCGGGTAGGCATTTGATCTAACAGTGTCAGACTCATTCCTTTGACTTCTTCGAAAAGGTTTTCTAGTTTTTCTGTTTTCGGTTGTACTCCTTTAATTATTATGGCGGACATCTTAGCTCGTGGCACCAAATTAAATTGTTGTGAATGGATTTGTTTGATTTGATTTGGTTTGGGAGAATTTTGCTTTTATGTGGCACGGTCGAATTTGTTGGTGAAGGTTTCCTTCTTTAGGAGAGATTTTCTTTAGATCGATATTATTGGGTTGGTTGTATTTTCTTGAGAAGGTAGTTGATCGTTCTATTAAATCGCGGTCTGATGAATTAGGCTTGGATTTGTTATTCGAGTCTTGGTCTCGTATGTTTGTTCCAGACACTGTTGACTTTGATATAGTGAGAAACTACGCTAGCTAATGTAGTTTATTGGATCAGATAGATATTCAGTTGGCGACAATACTGATAGCGTTGAAGTTGAGTGCGGAGAGGGGTAATAATGATGATACAATACTGATGTGTGGATTTATATATCCATTTTAGACATCAAAGATCAAAGTGAAATACAATTTTGGTATTCGGCAGAAACATGATATTCTTAAGAGAATGCCGACTAATTTATTCAAATATATTCCCATTTTGGGACAAATATATGATATATTCCAAACATAATTGTGATTCAAGGGAAATTAATGGTCAAATAGACCACACTGAAATATAATCCTACGGTAAATTGGATTAGGTTATCAATAGGTTTCAATTATTGGAGTATAGTTTTATAAACATAATTATAATTCTCAGGAAATTCACTGGCAAAATGATATATTCATACACATATTTTTTTTATATATTTTACTAAGGAATATTTCTCATGAATTTGATTTGATAATTTTGTATTATGGATTAATTTCGGATTTCCGAATATGCAGAAAGTCAAGAAAGTTAAAATTATTTTTATGCTACATAATACATCAGAAAAATTTTCGAATCAGTAAAAAGTTAATTTGCAAAAAAAGAAATTTTCCGGTGATAACTAAAATTCACATCTTTTTGGTTTTTTACATTATCTTCCAATAAGTCGAAAATAGAAATTAAAATTTAAAATCTGAGAAAATTAAGTTCTACCAAAATTATTCGTTGTAAAAGGTGTAAAACTATCATTAAAATAAGATTTTATCAATAAACACTTATATTACAACCGTATGCTTGTACACAATCTAGAAAACAAATACAAACATCAAGAAAACCTATGATACAAACCAAAATATCAGACTTTTCATAGACAAGCACTATTTAAGAATACAATCTTCAAGATGATTTTTCCTGTTGCAGTTGTACTATAAACTCCTCCAGCCTTTCCTGGATATGACGCACCTGCTCTGGAATAAAAGAAGTTAACATTATAAATAATTCAAGTAATCAAATATACATGTAAAACAAAGCGATTTAATAAATATTAACTATTACTGAACATTAATCTATCTGAGATGAATCTGATACAATATCATTTGAATTTTTTAAAAATCAAAAGTTATAAAACAAATACTTACTTAATTCTTCAGCTAGTTCAACACGTCTACCAGTTAAATATTCTTTCTTCTTGTCTATATCATGAGCCCATTCATCTAAGACATCCTGAAAAACAAAGAATTTAATTCGCTATTGATTTTGATTCCTTGATGTCGAAATTTCACACTAAAAAAATGCCTGATATACTCAGAGACCAAACCAAGGCTGATTACTGTCTCTTTTATCAATTTGAATATGTAATGAACAGAAAATCCTCAATAATGAACAAAATAATAGTCCACCTATCGAAACATTTTTTCCTGTGTTTTTGAATAAAATATTAAAAATTATAGTGATTTGAAAAAGACTGACATCTTTTCAGACGTTTAAATTTATTTGCATAGCTTTTCAAAAATAAAAAGTAAATTCTTCTATCAAAATTTTCACCTTAATTTCTTTCTCCAGTCTTCTTTGTTCCGTATTTGTGATTTGTTGTCGTAATGCACTGCATGTTAAATCGATCATTTTCTGTATTCTATAAAAGAGTACCACTGCCTGACAATCCACGTCTGTATCATCGAAACCGAGTTTGTAATGTGGATAGAAATTTCGGCACTCCACAGCCGTCTGCAAATGAACAAAAAAACAGTATTATAAACGACAAAAGCATCATATGCAAAATCATAAAATGAGTATATTCTCCTTCAAGAAATTTAGAGACGGACAGAAAGTATGACGAAAGACTAAAATGAAACCCAACAAAAAGAATGGAAATTCCATATGCATTAAAGAAGAAACAAATATGAAATTAGACACTTGATACTGCCGTTCCAAAAAGTGTTCCCGATATATTAATTTCCAGTGCTTTCGAACCAGTTCATTGCTCAATTCCTTTAAACCTTTTGCTTCTAGGTTTCTTCTTATAATAGTCAAATCATCGTCCAACAATGACTGAGGATGATCCTACAACAAAAAAGAGTACACACTGTAAAGTTTTGCAATATCAAATTTACTGCTACTTTTATTTAGTTTCAATTACTTCACTCACGGGATTTTGCATTAATATGTTCTTCAACTCCTCCTGGACTGCATCAGCCAAATTATTTTCAGCAGTCGGTGTTTTCCAGTAAATCCAACGTGCCCAAAATGAAGGACCACGCGATTCATCTATCAATTTGCGAGTCTGAAAATTTTCAGGTATACAATCTTCTCCAGAATTCGGCATTTTATACTCCTGACATTCAATCTAAAAAATATATAGACTGAAAACAAACCTCAGATAAACGATCTCGTATGGCTGACGTCATAAATTCGATGGTGTTATCCCATGAACGATGATCGGGTACAACGCGATCCTCCATTGCATTCAGCTGAATAACTCTCTGAAAGAAAATTTCAAACGTCTAAATGGTTAAAATTTCTTTTCAATCTTTTAAAGACTACTCTAGAACTGTAATAACATAACTAAATAATTTTCAGCCGTTAATGAAAGACCGTGATTTATTCAAATTGAAAAAATACTAAATTAATTTAAAATCATAAAATGTAAAATAAATAATGAAAGATGAAAATTGATAATCACCAAGTAATCCATAGCTTTGCTATCCCATTGATGTTCACTTAACGCAGCTTCTAAGACAGCATGTTTTAGCCTATGAAATACATCATTATCTTTATCTTTGCGATGTTTTGCGTCATCTTCCATTTGCTTTCTGAACAGCTCCGACAGAATTTCCCATCCAGTCTAAAAATATTTCATGAAATTTCTAATTTCAATTTAATTTCAAGCAATAGATATCATTTTGAATAAACCTCGAGAATTATTCATAATTCGTGTGACATTTAAGTACATTACTGCTGTACGAATATTATAACTAAATAGTAAACAGAATTCACTTGTATCGATTTGCTCGCTAAATCTTTATCAGCCCAGTGTTTCATTTTGATATCTACCAATGTATTGAAAGTACCAGCATTATCAACAGAGCAAGCAGGCATCAAAATTTGATCAAAGATATGGCTTGCAACCTAAAAAAATCTATATTTGAAATAATTTTTTAACTAAATAAAATATAACAGTGTACTAATAGAAATAAACAACTTACATATACTATACATTTCGCATCTTTTTTAAATGAATACTAAAATATATAGGAAATTACATCGAAATTACATTTTATTCTGAATATGGAATCGAAGTTATCCATAGATGCGAGTCATTTTTCAATAGCAAAATCTCATTCTTTTCTTAGCAAATTTCTTAAAATATTAAGTTATAAAGTATAAAATAAAGTGCTTACTGCATCCCATAGTCTCTTCTTCAAAAAATTTTCCCATTGTTCTGCTGGTACAAGTGATAAGTTAACTATTTCATCTAATATTTCACCCCTCGCTTTGTCGAATAATTCATCACGATCCAATTCGCGTATTCGCGGAAATTTATTCTTCCACTCAGTTTCAAGATTAAAACGTGTTGCACGAAATGCATCAGCCTATAAAATTTCATAGTAATAAATTCTAAAACTCTATAGAAATTATTGATTAGTGCTTGTTTACTTAAGTATTGCGACAAAATAAATCTTAAACGACCTGGCTTTTCAAAGGGAAATGACAAAGTGGCATGGAATGATTGTGATATTAATGGTAAAAGAATTCAAAAATTTGTTGCCTGTGATTCAACTGAATCTTTGACCATTCTCCAGAAGCAATCCGATACAGCCAAAGACATATTCCTGGTTGTCACTTGTGAATGCTTTAAGACACCATCTCTAAATAAAATCTGATTCAAGTCTCACACAAAATTATGCAACTAAAGTTAGACAAAAAGATGGATGCAAAAATCTATAATCACTGAGTGAAAATGCGACATAAAATGCAAAATAGAAAGATCTTTTAGCCTTTAATTTGGACTTGATTCATTTATAAAAATTTGAAAATTTTAACATTTGGTCTATTGAATGAATCGTAAAAAATGTACTTGAAAAGTTTAGATCTGGCGAAGAATTCTTCTTCATATTTTATAATGGATTCAATGCTTTCAGTGCTCGAGCCTTTACCTGTGACAACGGCATAATAGCCCAGAGCTTTCATAGGAAACAACTTCCCTTCCAGAATTTTCTTTATTCGATCAGGATTTGCAAAATTCTTTTCCGCCAAATCAACCTATCAATAAAACCTTTTCACAACGAACTTCTGTTGAATAACGGACATTATGTATTTCAATTTTAATTTAATCAAAAAATTAAGCGCTACTGACCTTAGTTAATACTAAAATAGTTCTTTCACCGACAGGATCAATAGCGCTCACAAGATCTGTTACATTGCTACGTTCAGCATCAACGGAACCATCTAAAATTTCGATTTTTTGCAACTGAAACTCATTTCAAACTTCCAAAAACAAATGTTAACTTGTTCTAAAGACAAGTTAGCACTGAAAAGAGAAATATAAAGATCAGACAATTCAGACAATATAGATGTTACAATGTAATGGTATTGTAAACCACTGTTAAAAAAATACCGTCTAAAAATCGCACTTCATTCACTTTACATCTTCAAATTGTTTTCAAAATAAACAGCATGAGATTCAATTACAAAAGTCTCACTGAACTTAAAAAAAGTACCTTGTATGCATAAGATGATAGCATTTGGATTTTCCATATATGTTTTACACATTTTAACAATATCATCCTTCGTTTCTTTAGCCATATCAACCGTCACCGTTGATATAACGCCCGGCAAGTCAACCAAAACCATTCGTGGAAGAGATGGACCTGAACAAAGATTTAATCGCCCATATAATACATAATATCGATTAAAGTTTCATGAAAAAAGGTGCAGTTTGAAATCATATTATACAGCTTACAGCTTTACAATTCAAATGAAATCTGTTATAGATACTTAGCCATAGCAAAATTATAGAATTCATTTAACTGAAACTCCAAAATCGGAGATATCTGACCAAATCCTAAGGAACTAAATTCGAAAGCATTTCATAAATTTGTAGATTATTAGCAGATTAATGAATTTCTTAAACTTTATAATAACACAAAGTTACCTTTGACTGTCAGAGCAATTACTTCACTAGATACCGTTTTACCACCGGCAATTGAATTTCTCATTCTTATTTCGATTTCATTTCTCAGCTGTTTCAGCTCTGATTCTTTTGTTAGGTCAAACTCGCGAGTGCTATCTTTGAAGCAAGCAATGTGATACGGTCCTTCACTTAGAGTTACCTACAAATGATGCTTTCAAGTTGTTAATAATGCAAGTTTAAAAAATGATGGGCGAATTATTATCAAACACATTACACGATTTTATGTACTCCTTCTCAAAATCCTTAAAAAAATTATTCCAATCACCTTCACTGGAGCTCTCGTCATCATTTCGCCTGATCCACGAGGAAATATTCGAGCCTGAGCTATCATTTCTAAGACGGATGTTTTTCCTGAAATTCTCTGGTGTATAAGAAAACTCCGACAGTGACTAATAAAATGATGAGTATGACTTTTTTCTTTCAATAAATTACAACATGTTTTTTCTGGATTAATTACCACAAAATTTTCCAGGAATAAATCACCGGAACTTTGATCCCCAACGACAACTACACGTGGCAAATTATCGGCTGTATTGTACGATGAATCATATTCAGTGAGCAGATCGAGCGCTTCCGAGTACATATCGATCAAAGATCTCTATCATAAATCAAGTTTACATTAATATCATCGGAAAAAAAAGAAAAATTTTCGAATTTATTGACAGATTAAACCCAAAATTTAAAATTTGAAGCAAACCTTCATTTTTTTCAGTCTCCGTGAGGCACCTTGATCTTTCAGCAATAGTCTCTGCTTCAAATTTTTATTTTCTTTCTCCAATCTTTCGAGTTCTCGTTGATACTGACTCTGAAAAAAACCTTCATATATTGCCTCCAAAAGCAAAAATATTTTAGTCACTTGCCAAATCAATCACTTGCTACAACTATATCAGAGAATCCTTGATGGATTGCAAAAAAAAACAAAAAAAAATCTAAAAAACCTGAGTTTTCAGCATGTCCTCTTGCAGCTTCTGAATTCTCTCGGTTTCATTCATCTATAAAATTGAGGTGATGTAATAGTTTTTCTCAAAAGCTTTAGCCCACAGCATTTCTGCTCCAATTTAAGATTTGCTTCAAATGAGTGCAGATACATTTCCAAAGATTACCTTTGTGTATTCATTTTCTTCACGTTCGGACACATTCTTCTTCCTTTTGAATGCATCCGACAAAGATGAAAAAAGTGTTTTGGGTGCTGAAATTTTGTAGACAAACTACCCATCAAAACATGGAAATGCATATAATTAAAATAAAGAACTATGTTAAAAGAGAAAGTAATGAAAAAGCTGATTCATAGAGAACTTACCATTATCTTTTGCAAAATGTCGTTTAACTTCTGAAATTGCAAAAATCTTATATAAAATTCATATACTCAAACACAAAAAGCTTAGCAAGTCATACAAAGCAAAGCGAGATAAAAGGGAAATTCTGCGAAAAACAATGGAAAGTGAAGCAAATAAATAAGTACTATGGAGATATTTAGCGTTAAAACATGGAATGGGAAAAGAAAGCAAACATATGCATTCACCATTTTGAGCCATAAAATCTAATCCAGAAAAGAAATGACCGTCTTGTGGCTCGGAATCTGGAATTCCACTTGAAGAATCGTCTGAAAATCCGTTAATAAAGACAACAGTAGTAATTTTTATAATTAGTATCTTGGAAAAAATTTTCATAATTAATATCAAATCGATATTGAAAATTATCGTTATTTTTAACTTTCCAAACCAAAATCAGAGCAAAAGCAGCCATCATTCTATAAAAGAGCTGGTGAATCACATCAGCCACACAAACTTAAAATATAACATAGGTTTTTGCTTCTTGACAAAACCCTTTTGAGTTAGCCTTTTGACAAAAATGCATATACTTTCACCAACTGTTGAAAAAAAAAACAGCAAAAAAGGGAGAATGTGTAGTTATTCCATAATAAAACTTGCCCGAATAGCATAACAAAGTCCGACCTTCAATAGGCTCCAATTTCCACATATTTTGTAAACCACCCATTTTCATTTGTAAATTCTTCACCCATAATTGCTCTTTAGTCAACCATTTTGATTTCGCTTCATTATAGAAATTTTTATATTCATTCACTCGTTTCTCATCCATTTTGATCCAGTCTGGTAAAGAAAGTTCTGGCAAACTTTTTTTCCATTCCTCATATCGCTAAAATTTGATTTTCGAAGAAAACTTAACACATTACACAATACTTTTCATATGTTAAAATACTGATTCTCTCTAATTTACATAATCATACAATACAATAGGTAAATTTAACTTACGTTACTGGCTGCAACGGAACCACTAAAAACACCAGCTGCAACCCAATATCGCAATTTCAAAGCTTGACGAAGCATAAATCTTGCAAAATATCTCTCGCTTCCAAAGTTCTGTCCTTTCTTGAACAAAAGTCTGAAATGATATTTGTCAATCCATAATCAAAGTATATCTTTACGTGACTACATCCAATTATCATCTTGATTCCTCTGAATTCATATCTAAGTATTGATACACTTTCAATTTACACTTATTATTATGCTTATTGTTCATGTGAATTTCAGAATGAATTTTTTGAATATTTCTAACAGGATTCTGAATCACAGAAGACTGGAATTGTATTATTTAGGCGTATTGGGAATATTCAAATCTTTGGAAGAAACATCACATCTTGCTGAATTTCTGATTTCGAAAACGTCAGGCAAAAATATTACAGAACGAAAGCGACTCAGATCCCTCTTTATTTTTCTAAACATCTTTTTTTATTGATGTTTAGAAAATTTTCCATCTTTTAAATATTATGAAGTTCTTTGCTTCTTTTTATCTTATTTTTAAAATTTTTTGAAAAAATTTTCAAAATAACCTCTTTCTTGATCCAAACATAGAATATGGCCGTATAATCGGTGATAAAATATCAGTTTTTCTTCGATTTAAAGCTATCACCGTTTTTTTCATTCCGTGCAACAACATCCGTAGCAAACTTTTGACCAGATGTAATTATTCACAGACGATCAATTAAACATACGTGCAACAATAATTTCATGCTAATGATGACATTTGATATATCTTAAAGAGGACGAGAGAAGAAGAGAGAGAGAGAGAGGGAGAGAAAGAAAGGGAGATGATTAGCTTACAGGAGTTGTAGATGGCAATATAGAGCAGATGAAGTGTTGGTCAATTGCGCACGTGTTATACGCAGAACGGCTCTATCAGTCGTCGGGATAAAATGTTTTCATCGTGTCTCCGTGGAATTGATGAACAGATTAGTAATGTGGAAGAAGACGGAGTGTTAGCGTTGCTTTATGAAATGAGGTGTTAGGATGGTTGCATGCTCAGTGAGGCGTGAAGATAAACATTTGTTGTGACGTAAGTTATGATAATGACAATGTGTTGCCCAGGAGAAAGAATATAATTTAAGTCATTATTCAGTTGACTTTTTCATAAAATAAATTTAAGCAGTCTCAGAAATTAATATTTTCTTAGATTAACCCCTAGATTTGTTCACTTATTTTGTTTCATCGCTTCTTTTATACAGATTTTAAAGTATTGCTTATGAATTTAAATTTTTGTTCTAATTTAAGAAATTTTTGAATTTATTTTAGATTTCAGAAATTGAATGATTGTACGTTTTCTTATGAATTTATTATCTTAAATGAGGTTATCTCCTACCAGTAAATGTGACAAATAATCTGCAAGTTTGAATTTGATCCATTTTTTTCGTTGGTTACTGATTAATATTTAACATTTGCTGAGTCATTCCTGAAGTTAGAACAGTTTGGCTCACTTGACTAGCCCATTTCTCGGAATAATAAAGTCAGTAATGTTTATCCTAAAAATTTTGATGGAATAGATTATTTAAAATTATTTCATTTAACTAGGGTTTACTTCTACGAATTTTTTATTTTATTTATTTTACTTGACACATGTGATGAACGTTGCTTTTTGACGTGAGGATGACTGATTTGAAATTACTCTTTGATCGGTCACATAATTTCATATATGTCACTTCCGCTTTCCCTGAAGGAAATTTCTATTATGTGTTTAACTCATCAAGCTGGTTTTACCAGGGTTATTTATTGCTTTCTAAGTAACATAATCCCATAGTTGAAACAAAAATTGAGCTAAATTAAAAATATGATCAATCCATTTTTAACAGTGACATAATATTCGGACTAAAACAATGAGACTTCGAAGTAATCGAAATACTGAGCAGCCCAATGCAATTTCGGAGCAGTTCCCCCCCAATCCACTGCAACCGTTGAGAACTGAAGGAAAAAGAACAAAAAGGATGGCACCTGCCAATCGAGATGAAAAGTCGGCAAAAAGAAAGGTACAGGTAAGAAATCAATCGTCGGCAAATTTTTTCTTGGCTGAATTCTCTATTAAGCTTTATAAATATTGAAAGATTGCGCCTATGAGCTTTTTTAAAATCTCATGCATTTCCAGTGTGTTCACAAAAATCTGGAATAGAGGTAATCTTTGTTTATGATAAATCAAGCAGACAATATTTACTGTTGAGTGTTTATTGAATTCAGATTTTTATTTCATTGTTAATGTGAGTAGACATGTTCACTTCTAGAAGATTAGCTTTAGTAGAATTAGCATTGTTATGACAATTTGATATGTTTTTAAATGGCTGAAGATCTAACAGATGATATTGAGGATTTGAATGCACCGACAACTTCCGGCTGTAGCTCAACAACTCATCACCATCATCAGCAACAACAACCTCCCGTTAATAGCGATAGCGGTGCACAGTTAGGAAAACGTAGAAGTAATAAATCGAATAGAGGAAAAGCTGAAAAAATGCAAGAGGACAATGTTCAGGAGGATATCAGTTCCATTCCAGACCACGTTCTGGTTAGTGTGTTTTCCTGATTAGGATTACTGCCTAACTATTAAAACAGTAGATTAAGCGGAATAGATCAGTATTTCAGTATCAGTATCAGTAATAGATTAGTATTTCAGTATAATCAGTATTTCTCGGAAACCCGCGAATTTTATCGGCTTTCAAACTGTCGAGGATACTATTTTGCTAATCCAGTTGACAGATTATTATCCACATTGATTATTTAATGTAGACGATTGCTTTTCCAACAATTTCTTTTATTTATTTCTTATGAATTTTCCTTTTCTTTTCCCTCTCTGCAGATCTCAATTTTCACGCTGTTACCTATTGTGGATCGCATAAGAATAGAACGAGTTTGCCGCCGATGGCGTCACATTGCCAAAAATTATTCATGGACAATGACAACCGAATTCTCCTACTCGTCACTTATTGGTGATAAGGAGTGTTCACTGCCTTGCTTGATTGAACGTCCGGTGGTTGGCAACAAAGAAGTTAGTTTTTTTATTATAGTAGAAGATAAAAGAATTTATTTTATAAATATATTTCGCATCAGTTAATTATAGATGTGCTTCTGGAATGGTAGAATTTAAGATTTAACTAGTATGATTTTATTTTTAGTAATTGGCAGCTGAAATTGTGAAACTTCCATTAAGCAGACACATAGATAACTCATTAAGTAAACACATAGATAATTTGAGAATGAATTTTACTTTTGGCTTAATAATTAATATAATAATTCTAGATAAAATCTTTGGCACAGCGCTGCGGTGATCATTTGCTTGAAATGGATTTACATGCATTCAGGGATACGTTAACATATAATGTTTGCATGTGCTTCGCCATACATTGTCCAAATTTGACTGTTCTGAATATGTATGGTATTCAGTTGACCAATTCATCCTTGAAATCACTCGGAAGACACTGTCCAAATCTGGAAATCGTTAATTTCCATCGATGTTTCCAGGTCCTTTGAGTATTTTAAAAGAAAATATATAAAAATTTCAAGAACCTCGTAAGCTGAAATGGTTTTCAACATTTCAGCTTGTGAGGTTCTTGAAATGGGTTGTGGACGAAATTCGTATTAAATTTCAAATTAGACAGTATTAGGTAATTAAAGAATTATCAATTTTAAATTGAATTTTTTTTGGATATTTTCTGGTTACACCTACTTAGATATGTAGGATTCAGGATAGAGGGAGGGCGAAAGGAAATACATTCCAGTGATTCCTCTTTATATCTTTTATCATGTGAACTTGCCGAATTTCTTCTAATGCTTTATATTATATTGGAATTTTTCTAATTTTTAATCCTATATTAAAATTATGTTAGCTTCGTGTTTTCATTTTGATTAATTCAAAACGAGGAATTTCTATTTCAACAGTATTGTTATATTGAAGTATGTAGTTTGAGACTTTAATTGCAAATTGCAAATTCTATTCTGTATTTTTCAGGAAAGCGTTGTGGAGCGAGGGCTTACATCGTTTTTTTCTAAGTGCCAAAATTTGAAAGAGGTCGATGTAGGTGAGAATGAACGCCTTACTGGTCTGCCATCATTTACCGTCTTGCCACGATCCATCATTAATTTGAAAATTGGTGGATGCTTTCGATTGACTGCAGCATCACTATTCGCTATAAGAGATAGGTTTGTTTTATTCATCGGTTTTATTTATTTTTTAATGCATGGGTTTTATATTACTGCATTTCGAAATACTTTCATTTAGTGAATAAAACTCTGAGATTTACTGAAGCTAAAAGTACATACAAATTTAGATGCCCGGATCTAGTAGCTCTAACGATGAACAGTGTTGACAATATATCACCTGCTCATTTGAACAGCTTTTTTGCTTCACTTCCCAAGTAAGTTATTTTAATTTTTGTTATTTGAAGTAAATAAATGAATTGGTTGCACTTTTAAAAGGCATCTTGAATTTTTAGATTGCCCAAATAGTTTTCCTACATCTTAGTTGATTCTGAAATAGCTCCAAGTACTTGTCAGTTGAACTAAAATTCAATCTATCTTACTTGATCTCAGATGGAAAGCATTTTTTTAAAGTAAAATAGGAACTTCCTTCTATGTTATTTATTTTAGGTTGGAACTGCTTAAATTTGGTGAATGTTATGTTTCGCATACGCTTGGAGGAATTGAGATAAATTTCAGTCTGATGAGGAATCTTACTGAACTAACTGTTTATGACAATTTGCTGATGACAGATGAGGCAACTTTTAAGTTTTTATTGTATCTATAGAACGAATTAATTCCCTTTTCTTTACTTTTCTGTCGAAAAAAATTAGAATATTAGATATTTCCTTATGTATGGGAAGTTTTTTCTTGAAAAGTGCAGGTAATTTCTAAGGATCACGAAGTTTTCATGAGTATTCGTGAAACTTGTAATATTTTAACAGATAAGATTGCTTGTCTCTTCTTTTTTTACCGTATTTTGACTGCTTAAGGTTCAGGTTTTGCGGAACACAGTAATTGGATGCAAGCAGTTGAAGTATGTTGACTTGAGTGGTTGCAGTCGTTTTGTGAGCAATGTTGGGCTGCGTGAGCTTGCAAAACTGCCATATCTTAGTCACTTAAATCTGTCTTATATGAGAGTGGTAGATGATCAGACAATTCGAATAATCGCAGAAAAGGGCACCTTACAGGTCAGCATTGTTGTTTACCAGTATTTTTCTCCAGTTAACCCATCATTTTGATTGTGGGGATATGCGCAAGATTATTCTATTTTTTCCCAGGTGATTGTAACTGATATCGGTCATGAATATTGATTTTTATTGCCAAATAGTTATCAGTTTTGCTATGAAATAATAAAAAAAATATCTCATTTGGTGCCTAAATTAGCTTTTGGCATGTGCTCTGTGGCTGTGCAATCAAAATATTGCAGTCCTGATGGCCATTTATTTTAAAGACACTTAATGACAGATAATTGTTTGCATCTGATTAAGAGATAAGGCAGATACAGGAAATGTGTTTCCTTAGCTGAGAAAGTACATTTAAAATCATTAATACACTTTCCCTTGTTGTAGACTGTCCTTCTGCATCGGTGTGATGAGATCTCGGATGAAGCAGTCAAAATGCTGTTGAAACATTGTCCGGTTAGTTTGGATAATTTTAGTTTTGTTGCTGATTTTAGAAGTCCTTATGAGATTCCGCTTGCCGTGAAATCGATCTGCAAAACAGTTTCTAAGGTGCTTGAATTAAATATATATGTTCATACTATCCACCTAAAGGCCATAATATTTAAACTATAGCTAATATGATTTGAATTAGACATGGCCCAGCATTGGTTGGTTTAACGAAGAATAAAGAGCTTAGAAAAATTGTTATACTGTGGTATTGCATGTCAATATACTACTATGTATGTTACGAAATATATTTGTTTCTGAGTTAACGGAAAGAATATAAAGAAAGACAAGCCTTATGCAATCATTTATTTATTGTATATTTGAGGTTCTTAACAGTTTTTTAGTTCTTAACTGCGCTTGATATTTCATTCTGCCCGAAGGTTACTGATGAATCAATGGAAGGAATGGTTAGTTATGTATCAAAGCGACAAGAAAGAGAGGTGTGTTTTTATTCACGGTTATTTAAGTTCAAAGGATGGTAAAAAATAAAATCTGATTTGTAACAAAATGGTTAAAAAATTAAAAATTTTTTGACCACTTCATTAGCGCTTTTGCTATTTTGCATATATTTTATTGTGCCAGTGAGAATAATCGTTCTGCAGGCATTACTGCCAACGTCAAGCAGAGGACACACAACACCGCTAACGGAAGTGGTGACGAAAATGAGACGACATGAACGAAGTTTGCAGGCGCTGATGGATGCAGATTTTGAGCGTCACTTGATGCGCTTCGAGAATTTTCGCTATCGTTTCGGGAATACATCGGATTATTCAACGAACCCGTTATATGATATCCGTCATATGGGTCGCTATAAACCGAATCCAGATGGCTTCACTGAACTACATGTCTGGACTGCCCATAGTAGCATAACTCGACCATATCCAAGGACACATCCATTGCTGAAAGTAGATGATCGCGACTCGATCGCGGAGCAGAGCTCATCCATTTTTGAATTCAGTGTTGTGATTAGAATAAATTAGTTTCTTTTATGCATTATTTTTAATTATACTCATTTTTATTAGATTATTTTTTGATTTGCTGTCCTTTGAAGATGGTTCAGGACTCTGCGACTACGGGATTCATTTTTTCTTCCTGATTTTCTAATCGAGGAACGTTGCTGATATTATTAGATTGAATTTTTACTTTAATTTCCAACTGGTATTTCTCTGAGAAAATAGTTTCTTATGGTGTATTTTTCTTACATCATTGCAGGAGTAATATACGCAATGCTTTCTGCTTTGTCACTTTATATAAATTTTACGTCTGATGTGAATCTTACTTTTGTAACGTACTTCCTTATATTCTTCACTGTTAATGAATTGTTTTTATGTCCTATTTCAAGCTAATTCTTTCGATATTTGAAAGTTCAGCATCATATTTTGTGTTCAAATTTCAGGAATTTAAAACAATCTCTCCGACCACCTTTTTTTTATTGGTTAGAATTTTAGACATGAGTGTTGAAAGGTGATGTTTATATGACACTATACCGCTTCTTGTAGTTAAGAAAATGGTGCGATTGAGTTCATGAAGATTATGCATTTAGGAATTGACTTTTTGCTATTTTAAAGTTGCTTACCTCAATTTTTAGTTTTGTTAGTTTCTTTGGCTTTTACGTTATCATTTACCGAAGCAAAACATCGTCGCATTTTGTCCTTTAATTGGTTCATTTTTGATCTATATAATATGTAACTGTATATTATTGCGAATAGACTATGTTGTATACTTGTACCATGATTCGACTAAAAATTACTGCAATTTAAAATATCAATTCTGCCAAAACGTTCATAACGGTAGTAAAGATTAATTGCTGGAATTGTCTTTATTGTTTTGTATGTCATTATTTGATACTTTTGGAATCGATTTAAAGTACTTTCACTTTACACACATTTCTTTCAAATGCAAAATGCATCTTTTAAATTAGCTGCAGTTGCATTTGTATTACCATTTAGTCACTCATCGTGATATCCTTTAGATATTATTGCAGCATGCAGATAGATCTGCGTCAAATTTAAAAGCTTTTATGATTCTTATAATTGTTAAATGATGTGACTTAAGCGCACTGTGAAATGCCATTTTCGTGTATTGTCATATATAATCTCATTTACATTTAATCAAATGTGATAATTTCAATTCATAATAATCTTATAGTTCCAAATAAAAATATGTATGATAAAGCATTCAAAAAATAATGGGCCGTGCGACTTCCTCAAAAGATTTTTCAGGAAAGTTCAAAGTTGCTGTATATGACGATACAAATTTAACAATATAACTCATTGTTTTGCAGATCATAAATCCATTTAGCTAGTAGATGCAAAGTGAATTTTGTCAACTAGGTAATTGAAATTTGAATAAATAATAATAATTGTTAATCTCAATAGATGATTTGAATAAATAAATGATAATACATGGGAAATGAATTTTATTTATTAAACAATTAAGATTTTAATAAATGATGTTCTTGCCAAAAGATGCTCATATAGCAGGTTAATGTGGTTTTCTGAAATCAGGAAGTACCGCATTCATTGATATGGTCGGTCAAGCGAGCGATGTAAGATGTGGTGCAGCAAAGCGATATTCTGCATAATTATTGCACTTAAAAATTAATGTTTGATGTTTTTAATGTTTTTGACAAATATTGCAGTTGCTCTTCTTATTTGTTTTATATTTTAGAATGCGAACTGGTCCCAGTAAGTTGTTATTTCAAGAAGATGAAGGAACTTCGTCGAGTGATGTTGATGATCATGAACAGAATATTAAGGAGACAATATTGAGGAAGGCAGTGAACTTTCGTTGTTTTTCTGAAACCGAGGTGGTTTTTTACTAAAATTTTTAGTGATCATATATGTTAATTGTAGGAATTTTTTCTTTTTTGTTTTATCATTTCTTTCTTTTTTTCTAGTATATCAGGTCCTAAAAGGAACCTAAACTGAAGCATACTGTTTAATTCTTCACCTTATAAGACATGCTTTTGAATTATTTCGTATCTGCTGCATATATTCTGCTCGATTTTTACTTTATTTGCTGTTTGTTTTCATGACGGAAATTTTTTTTTTACGAGATCTCATTGAATTTAGTTTGAAGTTTTAAGTCTGAAATTTCAGATTTTAATTCAAAATAAATTTTTTATTCAAGAAGCTTATGTTGATATATTTAGGAAGTTGAAAGAGATGATTTATTTGTTTTGGATACTGATGGTACTAGTAATATCAACATGAACATTGTCAAGAAACCATTTTTTGCAACAAGATGCGATGCAAAGAAGAATAAAGCACCGTTTTCTGATTCAGTTTTGGATGAGACAACAAAAGAGGTGCGCAAATCAATCGAAATTTCTCCAGGATTGCATAATCCACATGTGGAATTTTAATTTGATTTTCAATTTTCAATCTTACAAATTATTTAGTCACGTGCAATGACAAATTGGGGTTGTGATTTTGCACTTTCAATTCATTGTAGTGCGTGTTTTTCGTGATGTAAAATTACTTGTATCCACGTAACGAATATCACAGAAAAGTTAAACCTACTTATTTTAAAAGCGGTAATAGTATTATAAGATTATTTCTTTCAGCTGTTATCAAAAAGCATAATAAAACCTGGCTTTGAAAAATATCTCGGTGAAGGACATGTACCAATATCTTGGCGGGCATTAAAGAGACAAAGAAAAGTATGTTTTTGTGATTATTAGTATTGTTTTATTCTATGTCTACTGATGTTATGCTTAAAAGTTTGAACGAATCTTTGTGTCTTAGATGGACCGAGAACGTACAAAGGGTGATGCATGGTATAATCTACCAGCAAGTGAAATGACCGAGGAAAGGGAACGTGATCTAGAAATTATTCAAATGAGAAGTTCTCTAAATTCGAAAGCTCATTACAGGAAGAATGATCGTTCCGTGTTACAAAAATATTTCCAGGTTAGTTTTTAGAGTTTGAATATATTGTTCAAAGCCAGATTAATTATTTTAACTTAATTTTTCATGCTTTAAAAATTTTTTGTTAATTTGTGCGTGTATGTGTGTGTTTGTATGTGTGTTTTTATGTATGTTTCTTTTATACTCAACATACTCGTATCAAAATGATTGGCTAACCAAATTAGTTTATAAATCACTGACATATTACATTCTAATTAGATTTCTGCTTCTTAGTTAAGCATCGAATTAAATACACAAACTAGCTATGCAGCTTTTCTAATATGCAGCTGAGATAAAATGGATATGTTAACGCCAAATCATCCTTCTGCTTTCCAATTTTGGCAGATATTCATTGTGTTATGTATCATATGGACGAGTGTATGAATAAAATTTCAGGTTGGTACTGTTGTTGAGACAAAAGCAGATTTTTATTCATCTCGTATACCAAAGAAGCAGCGTAAGAGGACACTTGTTGAAGAACTTCTGGCGGATACAGATTTGCAAACTAAGCAGCGCCAAAAATATCAAGAAATAAAGGCACGAGAAGCGATAACAAAGCGTGGAGCTTTTCGGCACTCATCATATCCAAAGAAAAGGAAATTCAGGCAAAGCGTCAGAGTTTAGCTTACTGCTCTCTCTTTCTATCTTCGCTTCTTATGATTTAATTTTTCAACATATGTTATACTTATGTACGGTATAAATAAAAAATATGGACTTGCAATGAGTTTAATTATTTGTTACTGCTTTTGATATGTCTGCTAATTAACTTACCATTTGTTAAAAGCTGAATTCATGTATAAATTTCTGAGACGCTCTACCTTCGAAATAAATTTGATTTATCATCGGTAATCTTCAAATAACCAATGTTTTTTGAAAAAAATCAAAATTTTCAAATATCAGTACTATTAGATCAAGCTATTCAACAGGCCGGAAATCTAAAGTTTTTAAAGTTTTGGTACAAGCATACAAGAAAAGGAATGGTGAAATGACACCTCTGACAATAATTTGGATAACACATCATTTCCCTTTAACTGACAAACTGGAAACTGAATATTGAAACTTTAGAAATAAATTTTCAAAATTTATTAAACAGTTAACTTTCACTCCATGAATTTTATGTCAATTACGACCAAAATTTGATATCGAAAAAACGTTTCCGAAATTGGAAAAACGGAAATCAAGATCGGCTTAAAAGTTAAGAAATCATTCGTTTCAGGATCAGAATATCATTAAGAACATACAAAAATAAAAGATAGAACAACTTGACTTTGAGCATCTGAGATGTTAGCACATGGAAATCAACTTACTTATCATTAATAGATAAGATATGAATGCAATGCTTCAAAATGCGTTCTATTTTAGCTCATTTCTCTCGAGTGCCATCTTATTCTTCAAAACAATTTTTTGCCTTCTGTTTAATCGACAAATACGTCGATTAAATTCTCTAGTAAGTAACAGAAAGAAAAGCAACTGATAAAAGAAGATGATTGTGGTAGTTATATACAAAAAAAATAGCTGTTATCACTACTGTCGTCATTATCACTATTGAAATCTGATTTAAGCATGTCAATTTGATTGCTTCTTTATTTCACTTCTTTTTCCAGTATAACCATTTTGTCGGGTTTTAGTTTCAGCACCAGTTTTACACATCATAATTTTACGCACCCATTAAAACTGCATTCATTTTCAAAAAGTTTGATCCAATTTGAATTTTGATAGAATCAGAACAATATTGACCATATTGAGATTGATCATTTTGTAAGTGCTTCCACGGATTCGATTGACCGGATTTGCAGCAAACTAATTGCCCATATGAATGTTTTTCCCTGAGATCATATCCACTGATCTTAACGTGAGTTCGCATAACAGCATGGATATATTTAATAAAACAATACTTAAATTTATGAAATTATTAAATAACTTAATAATGATATCCTACATGTATGCTATGTAAGCTTTGTCATAAATGAGTGAATTCCTCATAATTTGAAAAAAAATCCATGAAAACCGCCATTGCTACTAGATGGCCAAACCAAAACCATTACACTTTGTGATGCTAAACTGTTACAGTTACACTCTCGTCTTCCAACTTATTTCGTTGCAAATATAAGCTAATTTACAACAATTAACCAAAAAAATGATGAGGAACAGTTGAAATTTTTTCCTAGAAAAGCATGCACCAAATCATTAAATAATTTGGCAATAGTTATGAACAAATGTAACGTGCCATCGAATATGTACGTTTACGTGATTAAAGAGTTTTTTTTAAGGAAAAAAATGTCATATGTCTTTAAAAGAAACGAAAATCGCGCAATCTGACAGTCATATTTATCACTGCGTTTGTAAACTGAATAACACATAAGCCAATATGTACATCTTCATCCATTAAGCGAATTTTGTGGTTAAGTTTCTTTCGCATTTTTGCTCTATTTTGAATTATATAAAAAATTCCTTAATAATATAACTTACAAGACAAAATGTCCATAGTAATCAAAAAAAGATGGAAAATACGACAGACGAAGAAAAAATAATATAGCATTAATACCTTATTTGAAGTTGCCTCACTAAATGTACATTTACACTATTGTCCTTTGAACAATAAATATTCTGCTATATAATCTCAAAACTTATACACAATCTCCAAGCTTGCATGTAATTTCCAAACTTTAATGCAATTTCCAAGCTTTCACGTAATCTCCAAACTTGCATGCAATTTCCAAGCTTTCACGTAATCTCCAAACTTGCATGCAATTTCCAAGCTTTCATGTAATCTCCAATCTTGCATGTAATCTCCAAACTTTCACGTAATCTCCAAACTAATACATAATCTTTAAAGTTGAAAGTATCTCATTATCGTGTGCTTTAGAAAAGGCAAGAGAATGTATATATAAAGACAGATTCTTTTCTTTTATTCTGTTGAAATATATGATATTACAAAGAATTATTTCCTGTTCAATCAATCCATATGCCAAAATTATAGATCTATCGCTTAATGTAGCTTTTTTGCTTCAGAAATATTTCGGAAGATTCCAATACGAACAAATTGAAGATTTCCAGAATCTAATCTATCCTACTACAGTATATCATCAAGTGGTTCAATCCCTTGAAAATACATTATTCTTCATCCTTTCATTTAAATTTGACATTTCTTAACATTCATCTTTAAATTACTATATTAATTTACAAATCAAAAAAGGTGACATTCTACCTATCGCTTTCGTAATTTAGCTCTCCGCTTCTGTCTCCTTCAAATTATACTTCACTTGCTAGCTATTTTCTTTCTTGGCTGTTGAATACAAAAACAGAATGCTTTCATCAAGCTCATTCAAATCCAAATTTCTTTCTTTTCCAAATAAGTTAGACTCTTGAGTTTAATTCTTCTAGATCACACCAAAATTCTAGCTATGACGTGAAAATATAGAAGAATGGTTCAAATAATAATATACTATAATAAATATCAATCACTAAAAAACAATAAAAAAATACATAAAAGTATACATCAAATTAAAATAATCAAATGGATAATCAGTAGGATAATGACCAGCCCAAGTCAATCAAAAAAAAACCCAAACAAAACATAAAACAAAAAAATACAAAATATTATCCAAAAAAGTATAATAACTACCAGGTCAAACAAGAAAAACTAAAACAAACACAGACATAAACATTAAAACAACACCAAAAAACTTACTAGGAACAGAACGTAAAATAGTAAAAGCAAACAAAAAAT
>UPTC01000596.1:0-32246 GCA_900537255.1 Acanthocheilonema viteae | reverse complement strand
ATGTGGAAAGAATAAAAAAAAGGATGAAAAGGAACAATGTAACTGAACTACTTTTGGTTTTGAGATTGCTCGTTAGTCTCAGTCAGCGATTGGTACATTTATTTGTCCTTTATATTGTTGCTTGATTTTATTACAGAATATCAAAAGGATGATGAGAAATCACGTAGTGCAATGGTAATTCATTCAGCCAGTACTCAAGATAGTGGCAAGTATACGTGCATTACCTCTGGGAAAACAATTCGACAAATTTCAACATTTATCACAGTTCAAGGTTGTTTGATAATATGTATAAATTTTTTCATTTTGAAAACTATGAAATAAACGTTCATCTTTCCTTTTCCTACGCAAGCATATACACAAAACTTAGGCAACGTCTTTTTAGCTATGTGAGGTGTTACATTATAATAAATTCAGAACGAACTAACACATAGCGGCATTCAGACTCTTTAATATTTCCAAGATTAATGCCCTCGAAGTGGATTTATTTGAATTTGATTCTGTAGTTTAGCTTTCTTAAAAAATTTTTGGAATATGATACGAATTTGATATTGATCTACAATTTAGTGGCACCATTATTGTTGACCAAACGTACAGTGCGGAGAATCACTGGGATTCTTGGGACAACAATTCGGCTCCGTTGTTCGGGATCAGTTGAACCACATGATACATCATTTCAAATAAACTGGTACAAAGATGGCAAAAAAGTGGTACCACTTGGGAGAGCAAAGGTAGTTCTTCATACTTATCAAATGCTTTTTCTAAATTTTGATATCGGATTTCACAGTTACTCATTTTTTAGTGATGAGCAGGTTAAAGACTATTTTTAAGGTTACTGAGATATACTCTGTAATCATGATCAAGGACGTTATTTTTCTTCTCTTCTTCAGTTTTTCATATTCTGACTGCTATTTATGTATTCTTCAAAAGTCATGAGAAGAACTGAAATTACGGGATTTAGATTAAAGCAAAAATCAGTAGACTGGAGATTATGAAGTGGATACTGTTTTTTGTTTCTGAAGAAATTCACAATCTGTTGTCAAAAATTTTCCAAAAAATTATGCAATTCAATATGGTATTACCATTGCATTAGACTTTAATATATTTTAGTGTCAGTCAACAGCATTGAGAATAATTACAAAATTATCGATACTCATGAATGACGATTTTGATTTCCTTGTTAGAAAGACGATATTAAGTTTTTCTCATAATTCACCGCAATCCGCAATTGCTACCTCCTGCAGTGTCGTACCATCTTCAGAACCCACTGCTTCAATCCTCTTCACCACCTCCATTCCTTCTATAACTTTCCCAAATACTACATGTTTGCCATCTAACCAATCTGTTTTTACAGTACATAGAAAAAACTGAGAACCATTCGTATTAGCACCTGCGTTTGCCATCGATAGAATTCCTGGTCCAGTATGTTTCTCGATGAAATTTTCATCTGGAAAAGTTTCCCCGTATATAGATTCACCCCCGGTTTCATCACCGTTCGTGAAATCACCTCCTTGACACATAAATTCTGGAATAACCCTATGGAATTTGCAACCTTTGTAATGGAGAGGCTTTCCAAGTATACCGACTCCTTTCTCACCAGTGCATAAGCACCGGAAATTTTCGGCTGTTTTTGGTACTATATCATTGAATAGTTCCATCACAATACGTCCTGAAGTTTTTCCGCCGATGATAATGTCGAAGAAAACATGTGATCGTCTTTCTCTTTTTTTCGTTTTGTCTTTTGATTGTAAATCGATAACTTTTTTTTCTGTTTTTTTAGCAGCTTCAGTTTCATCACCTGCAGCTTTCTTTGATTGTTTTTCATTGTCATTTTTCCTATTTGATTTCTTATTCTTTTCTTTCTCAATATCATTAGCTGCATGAACTTTTTTCTTCTGTATGCACATTTTCTTTAGCTCCGTGGAACAGATGTGGTGTTCTTACAATTTTCACAATTGCTAATTGTGTAAAACAAAAATAATAGAATTAAATTGGTTAACGTCTTGTTAGCAAATGACACCTTTGTGGAGAAGCATCGTTTTTATAATGCTTGATCAAATTTATGTAAATTATATGAAGATGCCCTCTTGTCGATCATTCGAAACAGACTCGTTATTCTGGAATATGAATAGTAATGGTGGGGTAGTCAGCTCCATCTGTGTAATTTATTGCATACTTACAGCAGTGCCTTAAATTAAAAAATAAAGATCTTATTGCGAAGCTGATTTAGCCTCTTGTTAGATGATGAAGTTCAAAAACAGAACTGTAAATAATTCTGTCGAATAGGACTGACCGCCTTTTATCAAATTATGTTACATTACTATTTAACATTTGTTATTTCACATCGTGGGGTAGATCTTTTTTTTTTTCAATTTTATCGCATTTTAAAAGTTGCTGTTACAAAAAAAAGCCAACTTTACAAGAGCAGTGTGAAAAATAAATCATGCATATGTCGTTTTGGAGAAGCAGAAGTGCATAAGGTTTCATATTCCTTCTTGATCATATTAATTAGATAACTTGAGAAATAAGTGGAAAGGAAAGTTTGAGAATGACATGTGCACATTTTATAAGATAAATGTAGATTATATCATTCATATAGTAAATTCTCTCTGCCGAAGTTGTGTGAAGTATCATTTAAAATATGTCTAAATGATTGGTAGCCAGCTTCATGTATTTCTCGTGGAAGTTGTAATATTAGTAGTAGATTCTAAGATGTTGCAGAAAGTATGGCAGATTAATATGCATATTTACATAACGCGAGGTATTATATTAAAAGTTAGGAGAAAGCATTTGGAAAACAAATCATTGCCGTATAAAGTTTAATCATTGAGCTTTGCAGGAGACTAATTAATTTTTATTCAGTTACTGCCTGTGGAAGGTTTCGTATCGGAAATTGTTGTCAATGAAATGGGTGTAAGTATGGTTGAATTCACCAAAGATTTGCTCCTTTCAAGTGTGCAACGAACCGATCAGGTAAATTTATTCTTCATTGATTCTTCCTAACTGCTATCTGTATCACTATTTCTTTCTTATGAAGTATTATTTCAGGGATTATATCAATGCATTGCAAGCAATGCTATTGGTGAACGAAGTTTATTTATTGGTTTATTGGTTGAGGCTGAAATTGATTCGGTGATAACGAATCTCGAGGTTACTGTCGATCATGCGAAGTAGAATTTTCATTGTTGCGTTTGATATTTTTGTCTTACATTTATTTCTCTCAAAGTAAGATGAAATTTAATTATAAACCATAAAAATTCGTAAAAAATCAACCGATGGTTTATGCGATGGATAGTACATAGAGGATTAGCTGCTATTCAGTAAGGTTCTCTATCAATTCTTCTTATCAAGATTATTATTAATGGTAGCATATAGTTAATTTTTTTTTTTAAAAAAAAAATTGTCTTTCAGTGCACAGTTCAACATAAAGTGGCAGTTACCGCAAACAGTGGATTATCTCGAAGCTAATCACGCGATGTTTTTATTGAACTACTATTTGTCATATGGGAGTACTTTCTTAATTTAAAAAAGATAGGGGAAACTTTAATAAATTTTTTTTGGTAGCTGTTCCGGAAGTGTTCTTTACATTTTGATCTTGTGATTTTAACGGATTGTCGTCCTGGTTTCAGTTCGTCAGCATCATGTGTTTTATGTTGTCTTGTTTGGAAAAAATTTGCTCAGTGCTAGGACTTGTTGTTGGTGTCAGTGACAAGCCAGAACATTTCATAAATCGAATGAAACTGTTAACTTTCAGGTGGTAGTGCAAATAACGTACCGTTGCGCAATGTTCATTGTACAGCCGATAATTGGTGTGTTGCTAAATGCTGCTCATCGAATTACATATTTTTTCCTCGTCGGAATTATACATTTCAAATGTCATTTATCAAAACAGATGCAGTCGGAAAAATTACACCACTTTCGGAACATGTAACAGCTCTATCTTGGGACGGAGGTATTCTTTATAGAGTTAAAAGAGTGAATATGCTTTAATTACCCATATTTATGCAGTTCTTGAACACCAGTAGGGAATTTAAATCAACAACTGAAGATTTGATCAGTATCATTATTATAACATTACAAACCATCCTTCGCACTTTTATAAAAAATTTTCCAAGAATATATGTCTAAGCAAAAATCATGGCCAAGCCCATATAGAAATGTTACATTGATCCAGTATTCCTATTTCATTTCCATGGAGTCCTCATGAATAATTTATGAAATGAAGATACTTGCTTCAAATGACATAACTAGTTCAAATTCAGTATCACATAAGGCTATGGAACTTACGTTAAGCAGATCAAGTGAAGAGACATTGAAAATTTCGTGGGAGCAACCGTCGATTGATGTAACAAACGGCCTCATACAAAAGTAACAAATATACTCGCTTTGAAATATATGTATATCATAATTTATTTTTAATAATTTTTTTTCGTAAAAGTTTCTTTTTGGTAGAAAATTCATAGAAATATAGCAAAAGTTGTAGATCTGTGCATAATTCCAGATATATCGTCGAATATTACGAGGATTCTGAGTCTATACGTGAAGTTAAAAAAAGAGATATTTTGCCAAACTCAACACTGTGCCTTTTAAATGGTACTTGATTTTGTTGTTAATTTTGTAATCTCATTTTGTCTCCATTGATTCTTTAAGGTTCTGCTTAGTAATTGTGATGAAAAATAATGAGAGATGAATGGATCATAGATATGTCTCAGACAAGTTTCAAAATGAAAATCCAAGTACCTTTGTAGAAAATCTCTAGCGACCCACACTGACGCTAGCCAATTTGGAATAAGATAGTATCCGATTAAGAGAGGTGGGAATGTTAATTTAGCAATCCTACATCGATAATACACAGTTGATTATTCAAAATATTCTCATTCATTGCATGATGTAATATTACGAATATCAGATTGGTGGGAAGTAGAAAGAATTGATGGGAAGTCTTGTTTTACTTTATTGGTATGGTTGATTGGACTGGCCACAATAAAAAAATTTTATCGTGAGTTCTGCAAGAAATCACATATCTAATACCGAATATATTAATTCATAAATAAAAGGAAAATATTGTTCGGGATATTTCGTTTGTAAGAATTTCGAGGAATATATTTCTATTGAGGAATTTTTATAGGTATAAAATCAGAAGTGATTTACCGTTTGCGGGTTATTCCAGTAACGCGCCGCGGTCTTCCATCTGATATATATTTGAAATTGAATTCAAATTTCACTTTCATTGGTTATTTGGTGGAACCCATAAATAATAATTTTCGTCCCGATATTGGATCATTACCGATTGATATTGAACAGGTTACTGCCGTGTTTATACTCTTTTCTATTAGTCCGATTACAAATCCTAATTGATATTCTAAATTTAAGAATTGTTCGGTTGAAAAAGAAAAAAAAATTTTATTTGAACAAATTAAAATTGCTTTGAAATCTTCTCTGTTTGATGAAACAGGGAGTAGATTTTGCACTGCAGTATTTTGGACTACTAGAATTAAGGCGTTTTCTTTTTTTATTAATTCATACTTTTACAGAGAGGCACATCAATCACTATTCACTGGGAAGAAGCTTGGAAAACTTCAAATTTCACTTCGCAAGATCCGGAAAATCAAGCAGTTCTTCTCCGTTATGCTCGTTCTGATACGTCACCATTAAGAGAAAAAGCAGAAGAAGGATTATTCATCAATGGGGCTATAAATTTGACTGAAAATTTTGATACGGTAAACGTTTTCATTTTTTCCCTTTTTTTAAAACTAAATTTATTAGTTAATTTTCTGAACTGCACTTAGCCTTGCAGAGTTGGATCGAAAATGGGGAATAAAAAAAAACCCCAAAAAAATGGGGAATAAAAAAAGTAATTGGTACTCATCGAGAATTTAATCATTGTCATGATAAGATAGGATACTTTGAAAAGGAATAACGAGTAGAAGTGGGAAGCTCCTTTTGATAGTACTTTGTTCTTCTAAAATATCAATTCTAAGAGGAATATATAAAATTGAAGTACATATGTAGCAACTTTAATTAGCTTTTTATAACCTACTTTCAAAGCGAGTCTCATATTTACATTAATGGTTTCTTTTTTGGATATTCTGTTCTTTCTGCGGCATTATTGTCTACGTATGTTGATCTTATTTAATGATACCAGTGAATCGTTAGCATTTCAGTCACGAACATATCAATTTTGTAGCCGTCTTTATGATGGTCTTTTTTATGGTCCTGACTTTTGCCGCACATATCGTTTACCACCAACAGTGTTCGCTGATATATTTAGTGGTCTTTCAAGTGGTGATGGTCTTCCGAGACCGGTATTATGCCATCATCGTAAGTTAATCGTCTTTCAGTGATGGTGTAAAGAAATAGGGTAGTATGCTTGATAAAATAGTACCTTTATATTCTCAATTTAACACTAGAGCTTTTTGATATACCTTGCTTTTTTTGGTACGAAAAAATTTTGCTAATATTTTAACCTATGAGTTAAATTCATAAATAATCACTAAAATTCATGAATTTATTAGTGACCATTCTTGGAACATACCGTACATTAAATGATATATGCACTTCAATCAAAATAAATGATTAAATGATGATTTCCAAAAGAAGGAAAAGAATGCCGTTGTGAACCATCTTACGAATTCGGTGATGCAATGCGTGTAACATGGGATTGGCCGGTAGACGATCATACTGCGGATGAATTCGTTGTGCATTATACTTTAAGTGACAGTATTTTTCCTGAAGATGACAGATTAGTTATTACGTAAGTTTATTTTCGATTTTAGTATTCAGTATTATAGATTGCAAAATTATTTTTTCAACATATTGGATTGCTTTTACAAATGTGATGAAAAAACAGATGTAAATATATCTTTTTAATGAAGTTCTTATGATGGGGATTTCTGTTCTCTATAAGTTCACAAAGTTGCAGCGATGAAGCATTCGCAGATTTGCCAAGCCTTCGGTCGAATACAACGTATCGTGTAATGATAGAACCGAGGAATAAAATTGGTGGTGTTGAAGGTTCTTGGTTCAACTGTACTACTCCTATTCGTAAGTTATTTTGGTATGAAATCAATTTATTTTCTTACTTTTCATTTGAGAATCCTTTACGTATGATCCGTTACAAGAGTAGAAGTAGAAGTATAAAAAAAAGAAAAAAATATTGATAGAAATAGTTTTCAATTGTAACATGTTGCAGTAGGGCAAATTCCGGCACCGATTGGGGTAATGTATGAAGAATTGAATGCCACAGCTGTCCGAGTATCTTGGAATCCAATTCATCCAAATCCACGTTGGAGTACGCCTGTGGGTTACGTGATACAGGTTCAGTCGTCATCAACTTCTGTGGCATCTATGAAAGATATTCTTGGTATCTTTTTTTTGTCTAAATTCTTTCCTCTATCATCATGTTATCACTTAATAATTTTATGTGTGCATAAATGCTATCGCTGTATAACCTGTATAATTGCTTTGCTGGGAAATTATATAGTAAGTAATATTTCAAATATGAACAAAGTTTCAGTTGATGGAATTGGTGCAGCAAGCTACGTTATAACACTACAACCCAATATGTTGTACACTTTTCAAGTAGCTGCACGTTCGAGTACCGGTGATTTAGGACAGCGTTCCTCTCCGTATCTGTTTGCACCATCACACACCAGTAAAGCTGATAAAATAGACGTTAAAAGACCGAAAAATTTTCCGAAATCGAGTCGGGAAGGAATATTAATTGGGATTGTTTTGATAGTTGGTTTGCTAACATTGTGTTTCGGTGGCATCTGCGCTCATCTAAGGTAATAAGTTATTCTCTTAAATTTCCTGTCCATTTCATGAGAGATTTTCCAAGAGAATTTATGTCTCATTGGGCTGGTTTCACTTAATTTGAAATATGATATTTAAAACGATTAAAATACATACTTCCAGGTCAATTTGATAGTCATCTGCGTTCATATTAAAATCCGAATATAATGCAGTAAGTAGGCTATAATAAAAATTCCGATGTTATGAACGAAGGAAAGATAAGAAATCCAGAAATATATAGAAATGTTGTCCTTTATCTTAAATATTTTTGTATTTTCAGGTTAAAGCGACGTAAGCTTGAAATGGGCATGAATGCTAATGTAGCTAATAGAGGATCAAATGTATCATGCAATAATACAAATGTGAGGAATTATTTTCCTTTTTTGTGTATGTACCTGAACTAAAAATTTCTGGAAATCATCGTCAATTTAAGACTATCATATTAATAAACAATGCAGTTTTGCAGTCTGAAACTTAAGTGAAGTTGCACTCTTCGAAATGTTTGTTCGCAAATGGTGCTTTCGCTGCCATGGCTCTAGAAAAGCTTTTTATTTTAACTTACTAAACTAAACCGAATGACAAAAGATATTTTAAGTAGGCATCAATGAGAGCATTAATTTATCTTTCATCAAAAAAATAGAGATTTTAAAATATTAAATTTGCTGAAGAAGGAAAAGATTCTTGCTTGTTTTAATTGGATTGTTTTGTTTTGTTTTGTACAGTATGAAATGGAATCACTGATCATGCGGCGGCGAAGCGAATTGGTTGATACTACTGAAGGGAGTGGTATGAGAAATACACTAAATGATATAAGGATACATAATCAGCTGAACACACAAAACAGCCTAACAAATGAAGCAGAAGTGATATGTTTAGATACAAAAGGAGGTGAACAGGGTGCCTTACCAAGTGGTCAAGATAAATATCTGAGGTGAGTCTATGAAGTGTCTATGAAGAAAAATTGATTCTTATTTGAGTAAGAATTCGATCTCTCTATAATTGGATATCTGCTGTTCTATAATAGACATGGAGTAGTTTTGATTTGCTGACAATGATATAATTTATCGAAAGTTACGTTATTCATTTAAATTATGATCTATCTGTGGAATTTAATTCAGTAATAAAAGTATTTTCCGCAGTTGATGAGCTATTTGACATCGTTTTCCTGTAAAAAGTTTATTTTTAGATTGTTGAATGATAAAAAACATCGATTCAAGGAGTGCTTCTTGTTTAATGGTTTATCAGAGGAATCATTTGTTAAGGTTTGCTCTTCGTTACACTTTACACACATATTTGCGTGTAAATGTTATATTAAATTAATATGCATGCTTCGACAGATTGCTTGCTAATAAATTTGTGTTTTGTTACCGTTGGACTGTCACTAAGATTGCTCGGTCGTTTCTGCAGCTCAATTCATAGTGAAGCGTTGTTAATTGTGAATTGTTTTGGGAGAAGCTGGAGCATTATTTTTTTACTTTATCATTTTTCGCTCCATTTATGGATTGAAATTCAATTGGTTAAGGAGTATTGCCTTTTTCGAACTGCAAAGACAAGGTTTGCTTAAGGTGAAGTCACATCATGCTTACTTGTTGTTGTTGTCTTTATGAGGTTAAATGCCTTGGACCGAATTTTAATGGAGTAGAAGTAGAAAAAAGAAGAATAAAATGGGGCAAACTGAGTCAAAAAGGCTTTGCCTACATTGCATGTGTATTATTTTTTCAGAGCCACATATCTTGCAGAAAGAAGACGAAGATTATAAACCGACGAAATGAGCCGTTCGCGATTATGACAAAGAAAATGAATTACAAGTTGCTAGATTCGAAATGGATGCGAGCAGCTTGCGGTACTTCAAATCCATGGACTGGAAGTTTGCCGTCTAAGAAACGATTGTAAGAAAATAGTCATTTCTGGATGCGGTTTAATCATTCTTCGATTCCCTAAGTAATTCATATTTCCGAGCCTTTGAATGAAGCTCGGGAAATCAGTCAACTACTTGGTTTAAAATGCACACTTGGTTAAATTTTTGAATTGAATAAGCTGGTCGTTATTCATACGATTATATTATATTGTCCCTTCTTACTATCGCTTTTTTAGGTCCACAGTTCTTTTACACGGACCAACAGTAGTCTCTTTTTCAGGATGGCAATTGATTCTCCATCAACAAGGGTAGCAAAGACATGTTACCTAATGACGGGCCGCATGTCAGTAAGCAGTTTTGATATTGGCATTACGGTGCCACGTTTTGTGTCGAAATTGGCTGCTTTATCAGATATAACGCGGCGGAGTACAATAAGTCATATAGAATCGCTAGATCAAGCGACTTCCTATACCAGTATTATTTGTCCACAATCAACTTCAATACAGTCACTTTGTCAGGTATTTATTGCTTGTGTTTTGTCATAACCTCTGTACAGAAGTATTTTTGGTAATCTCTCTGTTAATACAGTGAGCCGGTCTCTATCAATATAAAATCAAAATTGAGATCACTAGACTTTAAATTGCTCATGCTGCAGAAAGCGTAATAAGTTATCAAGAAATGACAACAGATATTTAATTTTGTATTTTCTGACATTTTTCCGAATTTTTATCATCCAAATGCTTTCTGTGATCGTTCGAAACTTTAGCAGAACGGTTTTGGCAAGCGTAATATCAAGACAAGCGCTCCTATTACGACTATTAATTATGTAAATTATCCGTGCAACACTCTTTCCAGTCAGTCTTTGTAAGCGTAAATTTTCCTATTTTTCGAGTATGTAGATATCTTTTTGATTAATGATATCAGCGCACTAAGTTAAAATGTTATGGAAAGGTTTTTTCCTGTTTCAACTGTAGGAAAATAAGTAGGGAAAAACGGGAATTTTGCTCTTCTCTTTAATTGTTTCGTGTGTAACTTTCAGAACTTGGTACGATGCTGGATCAATTGAAAATGATTGCATTATGCGGCTACCTCGCGATGCATCGAAGATATACGGTAATAGCAACAAGGAAGTAATGGCTTTTTGTTGTTCATCCATGCCGAATCTTGCTGATTCGGGAATTGTATATGATGAGATGCATTTTCCTCGTCCACCTCCTCTTTCACCTCCTTCATTGAACAATATGCATTTGGAAAGATAACCATCACTATTATCATTTGTGCATCACCTCCCTTTATATTATTATCAGGAACAATCCCTTTTGCACGGTACTTTCCAGTATCAGATTGCTCTTCCATTCATGCAACACTCATGCTATTAACGCAACGTTTTATTTTATTACACCATTTTATGTCAACATTCTTTAATGTCTTAGGCTTTTTACGAGAAGAAAGAAAAAAATCCTGGTGGAGATATCGGGAATCTTATTATATTTTCTTTTCTTTTTCTGATGTAAACTCATCTATTTACCCTCTTGCTTTACTTCTTCAGTGGCGACTTCAAATGTCATCAAAAGCTTATACTGCCAACTTATTCCATCGATATTCATTTATGTCAGTATATTTTGCGGTGTGTATCTGTCTGTCTGTTTCGCTTGTGTGTATCTATGTATTCAGGGTCTGCATATCAAGTGACTGCGTTAGTGCAATTGATTCCTTTGATCTGTATGATGGGACCAAGTTTTGAAAAATTTCGTTTTTGATTAGTTTAAAGAAAAAAGCGAATTAACTGTTTGTAACTTAAAAAAAAAACAGTTTGAATTAAGATCTCTAGTGTAATAGGGAGAGAAGAGAGGTTATATGTGGACCACAGCGTTAAAGAGAGGACTTTGAAATACGATTCCAAATGAATGATGAGAAAAGTTAAACAAAAATCTTTAAAACTTATGCAATTCCAAGTTCCTTTTCTTTTGAAAATTCGTGCATGATAATTGCAATCTTAGCAATCGCCTTTGTATCGGGTTTCATTACTTATTATTGTGGAGGAAAAGTAAGTTGTTGTTATCATAATGATTTTCTTAATTTGTAAGTTTCTGGCTTAGTTACTTTGAAAATCTTCAAACCTATTCGTCTGCCTCATTCTTCGAATCTGATCCTTTATTCCTTCATATTCAAATTATCTTTCAGTGACCATACTTTCTAGCTTCTTCATGGAAACACTTTCATTCACATGTATAATTTAATTCTTTTTCAATTTTTTTATATTCATAATAACTGCTTTGGATATATTTGAAATATATACGATATTTCATTAGCGCACATTTATATCTAATTTTGAATTTAAAATAACGATAGTGTCTATCATAATCTTCATGTTGTATATAGAATGTATACTTTATTTATATCTTCTTTGATACCGCTATTTTTCCTATTGAAGCAGTGATTGACTGCAGACGGTTTGCCAAACAATGATTGCATGGATTTGGTTTTTCGATCTCATCAAATGAGATTAAAAAATTGTCGATTTTTAATCTGGAACTCAATTTCAACTTTTTTAAAGTTTCTTTGTAGCGTAACCTGAATTTTCTGAAAACGAACGAACTGCTGTACTATTAAGTTGGGAGATTATAGGTTGGATTGTGATCACCTGTTTGATCATTTGCTTAACTGATATATTTATTAATTGACGGTTAAAGTTTAAAGTTAGAAAGTATGTGATAGGATGACGTATAGACCGCATAATATTCTTTAGTTCGCACTTTCCAGCTAAAAAAGAATCGAAAGTCTGATTTTGTTTGTCTCTGTTTTTTAAAAATTTTTTTGATTTTAATTTTATAATTGTTATTGCGCTTCCTCATAGGACATTTGAAACAAAACTTCATACTGCGTTAATTAACATTTGTTATTTCGACTCATGCAGTTTATTCGTTGCTATTTCCGAGTTTCAAATTCTTGACAATTTCTTTTGATGCAATGGTACCTGTTTATTTCTCTCATAAAAGATTTTTCAAAATTTACGTTTACGATACATTTCTGTTAATTTCGTTTTTAGTGATGATTTTGCTATTTAAAATTTAAAATGTGAGAAGTAACAACAGAATAGATTTTGATGCCGGTGTGAGAGTACCGTAAGTTATTGCATGGTCGGTGTTCTTCACATCTTATGTTTTCATTCCACCAAAAATTTCTCTTTAGCATAAGGTTCAGGTTCTGAACGAAAGATGAAGAGAAGGAGGGAAGTGATGTCCGATGAATTTACTTTTCGAAATGTTTCAATTATTATATTCATCGATATTTCTATATTGCAAATTGCTTGCTTATTTATCATGAGCCATTTACATACCGATCTCATCAAATGAGACGGTAGAGAGTATTCGATATTTGTCTTTTTTGAGCATTCTCTTTCACTTATCAAAAATGATAAATGAAAGAGGAGTGTTTATGTATGGTTAGTATATATCCTCATTTGAATGTTATCCTAAAAGAAAGAGACCTCCTAGATTATATGATCAGTATCGTCATCTTTTGCAGGAATTTTGTAGTTTTTGAAATATAGTTGAATAATTCAAGTTAACATGTTTCTGTATTATTACGCCATTTTACATGTTTCCTTTCATTAATATCTTGCTTCTTCCTGTGACATAGTACTGTATACAAATATAAATATGTAAATGCATATATTTATATATACTTTTTTGTTTTTGTTTTGTTTTGCTCGGAATAATGCGCCCCGAATAAATGAAATAAAAGTGTTTAGTTTTATGATGGTATGGACATTTAATATAAATAGATAAATTTCGATGAGATTATTTCAGTTTCCTTATTTATGTTAATTATAGGGAACGAAATTAAAGTTCGGAAGGAAGTTTCTCATGTGTGTATTAGCAATTTTTCATCCTAAGTTTATTTCAATGAAGGTAATCTAACAGTTGTGCTTCCTTTTGTGTACTCATATCGTTATGTTAATAAGCAATTGCTTTTATTATATTCGTTTGGTTGTTTAATAATATGAGCAGAGAAAATAATGCATATTATCTCACGACAGTGTGATAATCTTTGATGTTCCCGGCCTCACAACATCACTCAACCGTTATCGATTAATGTAGCTAGTATTAGCAATTAAGAGTAAATAATATTGATAAAGCAACCTGCGAGAATTCTGCAGAAAGACTTATATTGGATTGCTGATTTTAAGTTATGCATTTGGATGACATATACAGGAGGTCTTTTGCAAAATTTCGAAATGAAATAAAATATGAGTAGAAAGCATCCATGACAGTTTCGAAATATGAATTAGTAAATATTAGCAATTCTTTGAAGGATTCATGAACTGCTATTTTAGTTTTGTGCCATGCTTCTTGCTCGTAATCTGAAATGTTTTTCGAATAGCTTTCCAAATTATATAAATTTCCAAATAAGCTGCTCATCTAAGCATGCATGCATAGAAGATAGTAAACTTTTCCGGTATAACTCGACACAATTTCGAGTAAGGTGTATAACTGCTTACAACAGTAATTAATTGTCTGACGAAGAGGATATAAAAGTTGAAAAGTACCCATGGGGACTTTTGTGACTATAGGTGCCGCTTTTGTGGGATGGGATAAGCATCCTGTCAAAAAAAAATTTTGGGCAACAAAATTTCATCAATTAGTTCATGACTTCATTGCACCTAAGGTGCTACTGACTGATAAAAGGAAAACAAAAGAAATACATGCCTACTATGGTGACATACGATTCTAAGACAACAAACTAACAATTTTGCAAAATAAAGTAAAAGTAAAATACTGCAGCAACAATCACGAGAAGAGATGCTAATGTAATGAGGCAATTCAAACAGGAAAAGATGAAGTAATAAAACAGTAAAACATCAAAGAAAAAAAGCTGAAAGAAAATTACATCAGCGAAAATAACATAAGAAAATAACAGAGTATTAAAAAAAATAACAGAGTATTAAAGAATTAATTACTACGTATGTTTATGAAACGTTTTTGCAAAACGTTCCACAAACAAATTTATTCACAACATAAAGCATTTAAAAATTAAAGAAAAAATATGTAAATGAAAAAAAGAATTATAGGTTAGATAACGTGAGCATAATGTAACTGCCACGAAAAATAAAGACAGATTAGAGGTACAATAAAAAATTTGCCACGAGTCGTAAATTCGTAAATATTTCTGCTTTGTGAACAGCTTATTTATAAAACTATCAGGCATCATATGCAAAACGAAAAAAACAAAGTTCGAAAAAAGAAAACACTGAGACAATATAGGATGTATTTCCAAAACGAACAAAACAGGTACTGAAAATTAAAATATGAAACCAAGCACTTAAAATAAAAAATTCTCCCATATCATAAAAAATATTCTAAAAATAGAGTTATTTAGATAATTTTAAAAGTGAAAAAATATTAATGTTAAATTCCGCCCCCTGAGCGTAAGACTGACACTGGCATTGGATCGAATTCATCCAAATATCGTGCCAGTCGATTCTGTGCTATTTGTCCACCTTTCAGTCCACTATATAACTGAAATGATGACAACAATATAACAAGCATATTTTTCTCAACAAAAATTATCTCCTTCCTTCCCTCACCAAGTGAATTACTGTCGACTGAAGTTGCTAAGTGAATAATTAACTTTAAATGAATAAATAAATATGAAACATGACTATAAGGAGAATATATTGTGCAATTAAGGGTTAAAATTATATAAACAAATTGAAATGAGCTTACTTGAAAAAATTCGTTGAGATCAATTTCTCCATTTTTATTCAGATCAACTTCATTGAGTAACTCATGAAGCAGACTTTCATCTATTTTACTGTCATGTTTCTGTGGAGAAAAAAACTCGGTTTAAAGAATGGAAAGAATTCAAGGAAATTTAACACTGTTTCCACAACATTAATGGATGCTAATTTAAAATCAACTTTATAAAATCACATCCATAATTTTGGTTTTTCAAGCGCACTAAATTGTCCTAAACAGTATCATAAATGGTTTAAAGGCAAGCTGGGACGTTATCTAACGTTATCTATTACCTGGAAGTGACGTCTAAGATCATTCAGCGTTATGTGTCCTTTGTTTTCCTTATCTAATGTTTTGAAGCGTTCTCGAGCTGCTTGCATTTCTTCTGTTGTTAAACTGATTGGCACCGAAGAAAGTGAATGGTCGCGAGCATTCTGACCCATTTCTACCTCAATAAATTCCCGAGCCATATTCAACTGTTTCTGAAATAACCCTCATATGAGATATGCATGAAATGATATAAAATAGTATTGTAAAATAAACTCCGCACTTAATCTGCCCAATGCATTCACTAATTTCAGACAACATGTCAAATCCTCCGTACGTTATATTTAACGATTTTTTGGCTATTAAAAAAATTTAGTACTTTTATTTTATCAAAGAGCTATAAATATAAGCACTGAAAGAGCACTATGTTATTACATATTTTAATATATGTGATTTTTATTTACTAAATAGTTCATTGTCAAAGGAATGCATACCTTCTTCTCTGTTGTTGACCAATTCAATTCTTTACCCATAATATCTACAACCTTATCAAGCACTTCATAAGCTGCATATGTATTCAGAAATGCCAGACGTAAACGACGCGCAATTACATCAACAGCAGTACAAGCATATTCTTTCACCGCATATTTTACCTGAAATAGTGCATCTCTTCTCCAGGTGTTAATAGTTATTTGGTTAGAGAATTAAAGTACAATAAAACTTGAAGGAAAAAAATCACCAAGTATATCCAGCTAGTTAATCAAACAAAGTCGTTTAATGGTTGACATTGTAGGAAGCTCGCAGTTGACAGTATCTGACAGTATCTGTGAAGAGTTTTTTGCTTAGAGAGACTGTACAGTACAAATAGTAGGACAATCTTGATACTGTAAGAAGAAATTTTAGAACGAAAAACCTCAGCTTCAATATAAGGGAACTCTGAATGCAATCGATGTCCAATGATTGGCCACCGTTTTCCTGTTATCTTCGACATCCTGGCAACTGCGAATGCCTTATCACCATAAGTTGAAGCCAAATGTCGTGCAACCTGAAATCTAGTTTCAGAAAAGTGATCAAATCAAAATTTTCGAGAAATTTTTACTCTTATTCCTTCCGAGCATTAAATATTGCGAAACTAAAAAAGAACAAAAGCTTCTGAAAAAATGTACGTCCTCGTCCAGACCATAATCCTGCACTAAACGGATATGTAGTAGTGGATCCCAGTTATGTGCTCCTTCAAGTAGTAATCCAGCTGTGACACATTTTCGCAATGGTTGTAAATTTGCAACTTCAACCACTTTGTCCATTGTTTCTTCAGCCATATGTCTGTATGTTGTCCATTTTCCGCCTAGAATATAAGTTGACTAAATAAGCCGAATTTAAATTTTGTTAATCTAAGATTTGCCAAGAAAAAAATGAAACCACTTGATAAAAGAGTGCTACCTTTCAAGAAATAGTGACAAAGATAAGATTCTAATATGATTTTCAGTACAATCAATTTGAAAATATGTGCAGTTACTATAAAGATATTAATGATAAGGGATTTCAAACCTGCAATTGTCACCAGTCCACTTTTTGAAACTTCAATAATGTGGTTGCGTGCCAAAGATTTCGTATCTTTTTTATTAGGATCTCTTACCAACGGTCTCAAACCTGACCACGCACTCATTACATCACCTCTGCGAACTGAAATCACACTTCAGATATTTCTTCAACTAAGAATTTGTCAAATTAGTAAAATTTAGTTGGAATTCGAAAATTTAAAAAAGTGTAATTTGGCGAAAACTCTAAAAAATTCGCACCGCTAACGTCATTTGAAAGATAATTCCTTATTTCCCGAAGAATGAATTCAATATCAACGTCACTTGGGGACGGATGAAAAGTAAGCGGTACTGGTGCATCTGTTGTTCCTGCTACGGTCATACGCTGCCACGGAAGAAAGAATATCACGCGGCCATCACTCGTCGAAGGATCAAGCAAACCCGTTGATGATGGACTAAAATTTACTGGTAAAGCGTCATTTAAATCATCAAGCAATACATAACAGTTTGAAGCAACATTGGTCACAATAACATACAAACAAATAAAATTACTGATAATTAAGAAATTTTTACTGAAACAATTAACAATAATGAATCTTGCAAAAAGTGACTAAATAACTGATTTGTAACATTTCAAAGCCGGCTAACCTGTAATATCCGGGAAGCACAATATGAACACCAGCTGATGGTTGACAAATTGGTGCAGTGTCCGGATCAGCCATTAAACGAATTGAATCAGTGAAAGGACCCGTAGCATTTACTACAGCTTTAGCCTCTATGTCCCACTCCTCACCAGTTATCTGAAGATGAAAATGGTAATCAAACTTCGCTGATTATTGAAAATTCATCTGTATCATCTTTTTTCCTAATATAACAATCAACTATAACACACCTGCACACAATGTCGGAAAAAGTATAAAGTTAAAAAACCCAAGAGATGATTCTTCTGTAAAGATTTATTTGACACTGATATTTCCCGGTTGACTTGCATCATTAACATTGAGTTGAGAACTTCACTTTATACTAATTCAGATCAAGAAGTTTTGGTTAGACAAATGTACATTACTTAACTTACAGTATCAACAACATGAGCACCGCATACCATACCCTCTGCATTTTTCAGCAATTTGCTAACTTTAACATGATTTACGGCTTTTGCGCCGTGACGTATTGCAGATAAAATTATTGCAATATTCATCCGAGAATCATTATGTTGACCTAAAATGATAAAATTTTATTAATTTCCGAAGTAAAAATTCAAGCTCTAAATAAAAACCCTTAGATGTTATATCATTTACATAATATTCGCAAGATTCATGATAAAAATTTCAAATTTATTAACTCAACAGGCAATTAAATATATTCAGCTACAAACTTTTTTTCAAAAAAGAATGAAATTTCCGAAAAATTATTTGAAATCGAATGTTTAACTAACTAACCGTCATAATACATTAAAGCACCAACTAATGACTCTTTTTTCAACATCGGAAAAAGTTCCAGTGCTTGTGTCTTACTTATGTAATAAGACTTTTTTAGCACTCGTCCACCGGAAACAACATCATATGCCTTTATACCGAACCAATAGTATGGTACTTGCCATATTCTATAATATATAGTCCATAAAATATTATAAGATTATGCGGTTAGTTACTAAAAATATTTCATAGTTTCCTTATTTCACCGAGTGCTGCTTAACTAAAAATCTGATCGATAAAGTGATTATACACGATATTTATAACATATGAACTGGAAGAAATTCATATTTGACAATTAGTGCTACAGGTACTCTTCTTTTTCTTATAATATTTTTTGAGATTCCTTAGACCCTCTAGATAATCTGATAATCAAAATTCAACTACAAGTTTTAGAGATTAATATGCAACCTCATTTTTTTTGTCATCCCAATCAGTTTTCTATCTCGCATAACTGTTAAATATGCATCCATATTAAATGACTAAGTGAAATTTCCATCGAAAAATTACTTATAAATAGGTAACATAATCGGTAATGGATATGACAGATGAGGCGCACAATGAATGAGATTGGCACGCTCGAACAAAGCTTCCTTAACCATTCGATATTGCTCAATATCCAAACCAAATATTGCTGCTTGGAGATAACGCACACCACCATGTATCAATTTTGTACTTCGTGAACTTGTACCACTGGAGAAATCATCCAATTCAACTAGGGCTGTTTTAAGACCTGCAACTTCCCAATGCTTTTTTAAACTTCTCTTAATTGCCTCCTTATGATATTTGGATAAAAAACTTCTGGTTTTTTTATAAAACGTGCTTTTTCGCGCAAAAACAAGAATTTAAAAGTAAATTTTAAATGAAATGCAACAGTATGACTGCTATAGCAGGAAACCTTTTTCTAAAACTGAAAGCCTCTTCGTTCTTATCCTAAATGACACCTCTATCCTTGTATTACCAGCTAAATTATATTCATCACAATGCAATCTCAAAAATGAATAAATAAGTAAAATGGTGGTGAATCATATAAAATTAAAAATAGAACAAACCAGTGTTAACCTAACCTATCATATCACTTCTTTGTAATTTTCAACTATTCCATTATATTCAAACGGGATGATAGTCATTGGGTCATATAGTAGTTAAGAACATTTAAATGCTTTCTCCATCAAAAAAGAGAACAAATTTTCCCCATAAACCTCTTTTTTCAAAAAAGAACAAAATAAGTTTAGTTTTATTCTTCATTTATTTCATTTACCTACTTATATATTTATTTATTTGTACCTCGCGTTTGTGCATCCAAAGCAACGCCAGCACCCGTAGCACCACCTCCAATTACTAGGACATCAAATTTGTTATTTTTGAGTGACTAAATAATAAAATTATGGATATTTTCAGTACTATATGATTTCAATAAAATAATAATAAATCAAATGATTCAATAAAATAATAATGAGTTCGAAATCTGTGAATATCATCCGATCACAATGTAATTTCGCATATATAACATTAACAATAAACAATACCACTAAAAAATCAAAAAAAGAATAAAATTTTTGAAAATTAATGAGATTTTCTCTTCAGAAAAATCCACTGCATTTTAGCCCAGTTTAATGCGTTAACGACGTGAAACATACATTAATTAAATCTTTTCGCGTAGGCAATTGTCCGGAAAGTCGTTTGTTAAGTTGGATGTGGATATCTCCATTATCAGCCTACAATGGATATTTGTGTGAAAAAATTTTGAGGATATGGATTAAATAAGTACGAAATGCCAATTATTATCGGAACATTAACAAATCATTAAAAAGGGTGGATAAAAGTTGACTTTTTAGAAAAATTATTGAAGAAAAAAGGATTTATTTAAAATTACATTTTCAACAAATAGTGAAAATTTTTCTTTAAAAAAATAATTCACCAAGACTGTACGAAAACGAGCTGAACCATTTAAATCAATTTTTAGTAATGAAAATGCTGTCGTAGCCACTACACTACCACCACCAATGATTAGCAAACGCCGTAGTATTACTCGATTAGCAGCAAAAAATATTTTGCTATGCCATGATACCATCACGTTATTTCAATAACGGAACAGTTGTAATTGTTCCACACCCGAAATAATGACTTGAATTTCTAAACAGATCAGCACAGATGTGAAAAGAATGATATCATAGAATCATTAGATTGGTACCATATCATAAACAGATTGTTACAATACGAACAGCATGGTACCACGAGGTTGTTTAATCTTAATTAGAAAATTTTTAGTTCCGTTACATGGAGCATCCATTTCGACTCATAATACTTCAACTTTTCTGGATCTTACGAATCAATGAGAAAAATTAATTTTATAATTTGGAATCAATGAGGAAAATTAATTTTATAACTGGTATGTAGGACTAAATTCTAGGGATGCAGGGATAGTAAGAAATCACAAATCGCATATAACAGTGATTCCAGTTATTTATCGGAAAATTTACAAAATGCATACAAGAATGAATTTCGGAGAGAATTAATTGTGAAATACCGAAAAATTCACAAATTATATACACACAAGCGTGAATTCTGGATATTCAAAAATGCAATCGCCTAATTCTCGGTGAGTCAAAATAAGATTCCTAATTTAATGACTCAGTCTTTGCAAGTATAATGTAACAGAAATAGTACTATGCAGAAAAAAAGTGCATGAAAAATAGAAAATCTTTTTTTAATTTCCAACATTTATAAATGATTCATTTATTTTAAAAAGGTGAAAAATACAAGATTGAACTCTTTAGCAGTCAAACATTGCTAAAGTTAAATATAATTTTTGGCACTGTTTACTGGATATAAAATTTTCATATCTTTAGTCTATTAAAGGCTGTTAAAATCAAAGATTAAGTAACCAATAAATAAGAAAGAAAAAAGGGTAGAGAAAGAAAGGAAGAAAGGAAAAAACAGTGGTGATTCACTCCAACTCCAAGCCACATTCTATTTCATTTCGAATTCAATGCCAGAGTAATTAATAATGTAATTACTTGGTCAACTTTGTCCTTTCATTTTCTTATGATTAAATAACATTTATTGTATCGTAAATCATCGTTATTCTTTATGAATTATGCATATTATGAAAAGTGCCGCCAACAACAATGCCTTTTAAAACAATTTAAATTGAAGGGATAATCGAAAATTAAATAATGAATTAAAGAATATCGATTTTAAAATTCTATTTCTTGAAAGGCCGGAATAAATACCGAAAAGCAGTAAGATAATAAAAAATAATACCATGATGAAAAATAATAATGATAACTGGAAATAAAATACCGGAGAATTTTTGTTATTCTGCTGAAAAATGAAATCAAAACAGAAAATATTAAGATATTTAGATTTATTATGATACTAAAACAAAAACATAATCAAAAATACTACAGCGAAAAGTACTAAAATATTTTCAAAAATGTTGCGGTAAGATTAGCCGAAATTACATCGAACAGCACTGGGACGAGAAATGAGACGAGAAACAAGATTAGAAAGAAAACGCTAGAGTGTTGAGAAGTAAAAAATTATTGGAAAAATTGAAATAGCAACAAATAAAAAATTCGGAAAACTGACTGAAAAAATACTTAAGCAGTGAAAGAAATAAAATACAAAATTTATCAAAGAACGAAAAATCACTTACCTTAATTTATTTTTCCTAGTCCAATTACTTCACAGTTATAATGTACACATTTATCTCTCACCACTGCCTACATCTCTGCCTTTAAAGAACGACATAAGAAGAACAACACCTCTCGCCTTTCCTTTATAAACTATTTCCAACGATAAGCTAACGATTCGCGAAGGTTAAAGTCATCGGGATGGATGTGGAGGCGTCAGTTGGTTACATACTTCACTTAGCCCGTGAAGCGACAACAGGAGTAGAATAGGTCTGCAGTGATGGAAACCATATATCAAAGTGACGTAAGAAAACATATGCACACATGCAGACAGAGACATATGCACGCATACAGACAGACAGACAGACACATGGAAATATTCGTCGTTCTCGACACTGACGCGTAGGTTTGTGTACGTCGTGTATATATATATATATATATATAGTGCATACACACATTCACATACATACTCACTCACGCACACACACGTACACACAGACACGGACGAGTACGCACAAAGCATGCATGCATAGCCGTTGGCACAGCTATATCTGATAATTAAAGCATATGCATACATGAACATGCATTTCTTTGAAGACATATGCATGTTTATGTTTATGTATGCACGTACGAATAAGTATTTTATATTTGTGCCTTGAAAGGTGAAAGTTTTAAGTATTAAGTCTGATAAAAAACTCGGAATATTAATATCATCAGATGATGTTAAACATACAAAACAACTCAAATGTATTGAAGATTGACCCGGGAGAGGAGTGAGCGGAAAGGGATAATTCGGGTTAAGCAAGAAACTGGTGACTAATTACTCCGTTAATGGTGTGAATTTTTTAACCCTTGACCCAACCTGCGAAATGATGTGACTGTTGCTGGATTAGGATATGTAGTGTAATTTGTTCCGATCAACAAATGATTATGTCTACACAGGTTAACTTAAATTTTTTGCATGTTTAAGATGTAAATATGGAGCGGTCTACTTTTTTTGATACTTAATGTATATTTTTCAGGAAAGAAAATAATTATTGCTGATGTTCAAATCCAATAATTTGCTAATCAATAAATTAATGTATTCGAAATGAAACTTAAATAATTCACTAACAAAGAAAGTGATAAGCGATCGATGAAATTGTTATTAGTCCTTTCATTTATTTTTATTTTTTGCTCATGCTTTTTTAACATTCGTCTGAATTACAATGTTCCAATAATTTTTACTTTGACGTATTTAAAATTATTAGGAAATTTTGGATGGAATGAATGTTTTGAAAAAAGATCAAAGAAATTTGATGCATTTTATTGTCAACTGTTTACATTAACTTAGGAAATGTAAAATGATAAAAAATTTTAAGAATTTGTATAATATCAGCTGTATTTTTTTGCAAATGTATCATTTCATCTATTTGAAATATTTTCTAAACGTTGCTATGGTTATATGCTAGTATTGCTTATTTATATCGACTAATTACTGACAAAATGACAGATTTTATTATGTAAATTATTGATGTATTAAATAAAGCTCAAATATTACATTTTTTTATTCTCAAGGATGATAATAATACTAATGTGGAATGAAGAATGATATGATGAAGGAATAATGTATGATAAAAGTAAGGAACAAGAAATAATAAAGGATAAGAAATCATAAAAAATGAAAAAATAAGAAATTGAATTTGTAATAATTTATAATAAGGATAATAAAGAATGAGGAATGACGAGGAAAATAGACGAATGTATTTCAGCATTTTCCATCCATTCAACATTCAATATTTAGTTGAAATTTTACATAAATAAAAAAGGAAAAGAGTAAGATTGAGTAAAGTTTTTTGAGTGCTACAAAGAAGATGAAGAAGAAATAGGATGACACGAAGTTCGAATAATCAATGAAGTAGAAAGGTTTTATAATAGCCACGGAAAAGTTTCCACTGGTAATATAACTTTAAAAAAGTATTTCTTGTCTCAAATTATTTTGAATGTATCAAAAAAATACCAAAAAATATGATAAAAAAATAAAACATTCAAATTTTGGCTTGAAACTTTTGGTCATTTCATGAAATGTTCAAAATTAACAACTAAAAATTTGATTACTATGTGAAAAATACTCGAAATTGACAACTAAAAATGAAAGAGAAGATTTGAGACACCAACCGAAGCAAAATTATCTGGAGCAATGAATGCTTTCAAACAAGCATATTAATTTATAACAAAAGAGGGTGAATAAATGAATAAAGAACTGATTTGAAAAAACAAGTCAAAAAATAAGTAATGAATGAATCAATAAATTGATTACTAATACGATGGCTAACAAAGTTGTTATTATTAAATGAGATTAAATTACAATGACAAGAAAAAAAGGTGATGATATAATTAATACATATGTGACCATTATAAGTATTATTACACTTTTCGGTCACATTTGCTATTTATTTTTAATGAAAATTATGCTATGAATTGGGCGATGAATGTCTAAATAAGTTAAATAAAGGATAAAAATGAATGAAAAAAATTGACACAAAATGAAGGAAAGATGATGAAAAAGTAAAAAAGGAATGAGAAAGAGAAATGATGCCGCATAAATATAAAAAGCAATAATATGAAAACTGTGATAGGATGACGATGATGAAAGATGGACGAGGAGAGGAAAAGGAAGAAGATGGAAAAGGAAAGATGAAAAAATGTAAATAAAACATGAATTGATTTGTTTAATTATCGACAATGTTTGCTGAATAGAGGTAGCATGGATGGATTAGCAAATTAGACGAGTAAATGTGTCATACCGTACGATAGCTTCTTCATGATTTGTTCATTTCCATTTCTTTTAATTCTTTTAATCATTGTTTGAACAAAGGAAGGAAATGGAGCAATTCGATTGGTTAAAGTGTTACGTTCATAATTCATGCATTATCAATGATAATGTTATCATTTCATTTGCAGTTTAACATAGCTTTCCATCCATTATTTCTTTTTTCTTTTAAAAATGAATGATTATTTCTTTCTTTTTTTATTCACATTCAAAAAAATTTCGCTTCATTCTTTTTTGTTTCATTCCTTCTTTGTCAACTTTTCGACTTTTTGCTTTTTCATTTTACTTTTCTCTAATATTTCTTTTCTACAATTTTATAAAAAATATGCATATTCGTGGTATTTCTTTTCTATCATTAATTTGTGTTTTTTATTTTTATTTGTAAGTTTTCAAAAATTTTTTATTTTATGAATTATTTCAAAATCGGTAATATGGGAAAAGTTGACAGATATGATAGAGATTTTGAATAAATAATGACATGGAATGTGAATAATTTCTTGTCTTGCGATAGAGAGAATAAATCCCGAACAAATCCCGATTATAAAATAAGAAATGGAGGAGTTTGAGATGTCTATTAATGTGTAATTATTGATAAAAATAAATTTTAAATAATTTTTTTCTTTTCAAACAATTTCATTCCCAAAAAAGAGAATTTAATCTTTTTTTTGCAAATTGGATAAGGATGTTATTGTAAATTATCAACTTCTCTAAGCAACGAAAAAAGAAATATGAAAATGTCAAGAATTCGTTGTCAATTTTAACAATTCATAATTTGGTGCAATTTGTTACCTTAGTGATGTTAATTTACATACCAATTATATTTAACTTATTAATTCTCAATTTACTGTAATTACTTTAGCAATTCGTTCAGTTAAATAGATGAAATTATTGACAGTCCTATGATTACCGCAGCAACAATAACAACAACAACAACGACAACAACTGCGACAACTGCCGCTTCTACCATTACTAAGCGGAAGATAATTCAGCTGAACTACAGTGAAGGCAACAATAACGTTACATTATCGATTTCCCCATCTTCAACGGATGATGAAAGCATCTATAAAATTGCTAATAATAATCAATTTCACCCAGCATCAGCAGAAACTCCACAATTATCAAACAACAACAGCACTATACAACTTTATCATTTTACTGATAAAATAAGTCCATCACATATCGAACCGATAGATATCAATTCGTCACATACTATTGAAGAATTGGATGAAAAACGAGAGAATGAAAGAGTATATGAATATTTGTTGCGATTAACTGAAGTAAGAAAGTAAGACATTTTTCTTTCGATAATTTTTACAAAAATTTAAGACAAATCTTCAGTCGAATAAAAAACAAAGAATGATTGAGATAAATTTGAAATTTCGATGACATTTGTCAAATTGATAAATTTGAAGGATGAAAAAGGGTTGTTTTCGAGGATATTAACCATTTAGTTAAGAATACCTGATTTGAATTGCCAATTAATTAATTAATTAAAAGTGATGCATCACTGATAAATGCTGTAATTTTTCATATTCTATTCAAAGATTAACATATTTTTGAAAAATTCGATTGGGTGATTTTAAAATTAGCAATATTTAGTATGAAAAATCAGGGTGCAGCTAATTTGTATAAAATTATAAGGTAATCCGAATGATTTTTCATTATTTTGTATACTACAGATGGCGAAATAATTTCAAACTTCTTTTTTATTTACCTCTTTAATTAATTCTTAATCACCCTGAATAATTTTAAATTATCATAAATTTCAATATATTACAGTTGGTTGAGGGAATACCTTCACTTGGATGATATTGCAAAAGAAAGGGAACTTGAGCGGAATTTGTCCAATATATGGTGTATTGCTAGCTCGGCTTGCTCATTCATTTGCGCCACATGTTGTGCCATTATCAAAAATTTTTGACATTGATCAGGTAATGATTAAACAATAACTCTCTAATAATTAAGTATACAATTTATCGATTAATTTATCTTCTTTTTTTCATAACAATGCATAATATTCGATTATATTTTAGTATTACCTCAGAGTAGAATTTCCATTTTAGAATCGTTTCTATAAGGATAGTCAAGTGTGTTATCGTCATACTGATAACATTAGTTTATTTATGGAAAGATGCGATAAGAAACATTCATTTTCCCGAGGTTTGATTGCTATCATTTTTTTCTTTTTTTTGATTCAGACATGAAATTTTTGCTTTATTTTACTGAATCATGATAGCATAGCGCACCGTAAATATTTTCATATGATTGTATAAAAAATTGTTAGCACATTCATTCAGCTACTATCTGACTATCACTTTGGTTCATTGTCTGATGGTAGCAATTTTTTATCTTTCAGGTTTTAATTCCGGATACTGTAGACATTTACGAAGGTCGTAATATAAAAACAATATTTTGCTTATTTGCACTTGCCAAATATTTACGTCGCACACGTTGTGGACCATCTATTCGACGTGGAGAGAACATTCACTTCTCACGTAAATCTTTCGCATTCAAAATTTTGAAACATGTATCACAAAATGTGAAATAAAATATGAAATTTTTATTCAATATATTTGAATAAATGTGTAATTTATTCTAATTTATTTAAAATAATTACAGTCACTTAATTTTCATGATATTTTATCAAATTTAATTTTGGTACTTATCAAATTGTCTGTATTAAATAATCGCAATGTTACATAGCTTCCATAATGGTCTGTGTATTTTCTCTTTTTAAGGTGACATCAAAAGTAAGAAATACAATTTATAACTTCTTATCAAAAAGATTTAGAACTGATCATTGTACCGACAATATTTCACTGCTTTTTTTTTCATGCTAATAGTCAACTTCATTTGCTACTTGAGTTTGAATTATCGTTTTTCCTAGATTGTTATCGATGAAGAAGAAATTTTTAAAAATGCTTAAAACTTTTTTTTAGGAAACATTTTGAAAAAATTTTGAACACTCCTGTAATTTGAATTAAAAGAGACTAAAATAATGGTGGATTGAAATTTCGAGTAATTACGTTAAGATAGCTGAAATTTTACATGAATACTTTAGCTGTCATTATTACATCAGTGTTATCGAAAGTATTATACTTAAATTTTAATGCATATTTTGGTGACTTCTATAAGTTATTCATCGATTTAATATCAAGTTTTTTGATTAAAACCAACTTTTTAATTTTTCGTTTTTTCTTTTCAATAAATGTTTTATTTTGCAGAAACAATATTGAGTGACGTACGTGAAGGTTGAAAAGTAGCGATGTATCATTATTTGGCAACATTGACGAAATTTTAGCGATGGTACCTGATAATTTGAATTCACACATGAGGGCAGTAGTATAATTAAACAATAGTATTGATGATAAGGCAAGAAATAACAAACATTTTTTGCGCCAAATAAAAATGATATTAGCCGTAGAAAAAACGCAACGTATAATACGGATTAAATATTAGTGAAATGATAAAAAAGAGAGGATTATAAGAAGGATATTATGAGAAAACAACATTATATTTAACTGGGAAATATTATATTTAAATGATAATATCATCGTTCAAATCGTATCATATTTTACCAAATTTACTTACTAAATATTTTCATTTTCAATATTTTTTAATTATACTTTTGGGTAATGATTTTTAGTTTTTATTTGATTTTTTATTCTTATTTTATACTATTTTTAGACAATCATTTTTATTTTATTTACCTAATTAATTTTACTTTGCATTGTTTTTAGGATGCCTTACTGAAATGTTTGAGATGTCCTAATAGAAGTATTTCATATGTAAATGATATATTTATTGACGGATATCAAGAGAGGCTTCGGGATCGAAGGAAAACTTTGCATACAAATGAATTTCTAAATTGTGAACAAATTCAATCAGTAATCACCGAAACCAATCGTACGCTTAGCGGGTATTGGGAAAGAAAATGGGAAAGAAAATTTCTTTTTTTCCTAAATTATGAAATGCACTGTAGAAAAATGGATAGAAAGTATATGAAATGGTATTAATTTTCAATTTGCTAATTGATAATAATGCTTTCAAGCTTTTGACAGCCTTTTTGCACAAAACTTATAAACAAAAATTTATACATAATTCCAACTTAAATTTGTGTTATAAACAATAATATGTTAGAGATAAGCGTAGTATTGTACCAGATCGTAGATTATGTTTTTAATTTCAGAATTTTAATCTATAATTGATGGTCTTCCGAATCTGAATTTTCATAGACCTTATAATAGATTCAATTATTCATTTGATGGGATTATCTAAATTTAGAGTAAAATATTTACTGGGAGAAAGCGGATGGCAGTACATTTATACTAACATCTCTTTCTTTCCCTTTGTTTATTGAAACAAAACATCTTCCTAATCCCTGGGTTATAGGTGAAGAAAAATGAAACTGCAGAAGTCAACTCCGAACAACAGTGGCAATTAGTAATTCTCTCTTTCATCTCTTCCTTTTTCTCTCCTTCTTCCGAACTCTTTTCCATCCATCCTCTTCTCTGGACATAACGACTATTTTGTCAATAGATCAGCTCTAGGTAATTTAATTTGTAAACAAAACCAATTATCTGTTTATTACCTGCAACAAAACACGTCATATTATGCAACGCGATAATTTACTTAACACGCGGTTAGTTTTCTTACTACATTTAACGTAGATTATTCCGTATGCAAAATAAATCAATGAGAAAATAAGAGAAAATTTTTAGATACTGAAGCTCTAAAACGGTTGGAATATTTACTGGAAGGTGAGGAGATTCCGGGAGTAGCAGAAATAAGCGTAATTTTGGATGACTTACAGCAGGATGACATTTTACGTAACGCCGCTTCATTGTATGCCGAAGAATTGCACAAAATTCGACGTGCGCAAAGTGTACCACTCAGCGTCGAACAAATTGAAAATCTTTTAAAAAGTTCATTTTCTCATTTCTAATCTTTTCTTATCCTTACATTTTATTAATTTAATTTTATCAAAGATTTTTTTTGGAATGTCCTAAAAATTCAAAAGTTTTTTAATAATCGATCATATGGTATGAAAGTGTAATGTGTGATATGGTAATTGAAAATGTGAGTTTCGATAAAATTTTACACTAAAGGTATTTAGCAGTTACATTATTTTCAAACCATAGATTTTTAAAACTTTTTTCTATTTTTAAATAAAAAATTTTATTTAGTCGTAAATACTTGCATGCGTGTACGTTTCTTTATAATGGAAAATGACGAATGTAATATGTGTGAAAAATTGAAATGCATACTGTTTGGAATGAAGACGATTGTAAAAAATGATTTGAAAGAAGCATATATGAAAGCGATACGTGAAAAATATGATAAAGTTGGAAAAGATCACGTATCGCTGCGTGAAGAATTACGTGATATTGTGGAAGAAGTTAACGACAAAGTAACGAAGCAACAACAAGGTAAATTAATGCTACCGTTATTTGACAAAATCAAGTTAATTTATCTTTTTTTTTTATGAAAAAATTTTACAGATCTATAAATCAAACACTCGATAACAATCAAACGGATGATTAATAATATTTTTTGATTCGAATTACTTTTGATAATTAAATAATTGTATAGCATAATTGATTAACTGAATAATTAATTGCCTGAATAATCAATATCATACTAATTTGCATTTTAACTTGCTTATAAATGACAAATTTTGCTGATATTTCCAATTTATGGATATATTTTAATATTTTAAAATATTTCGAAAAATTACTAATTTACATGTTTAATGTTTAAAATATTTCAGAAAACTACTAATTTAAAGATTTTAATTTTTTATTAAAAATATTGCCTTTTAGTGGAAAAAATAAATATGGCATGTAAAGAAAATGATTGCAGTAATTTATTAATAATACTTCATGATTTGGATGATGTACAAGTAGAATACATTTCATATTGTATGTATGCATTGAAGAAATATCCAACTTTAACAATGAAAGAGGTGAATGAGGTCATTCGAAGGGTCAGTCTAAATGTAATCAATGCAGTGAATAAGTCACGAGAGAGTAAGTAAATCTGTTGTTATTTTAGTATTCTTGCCAGAGAAGATTTTATCCGAATGCATCACTACAAACATATAATACTGGGAAAAGGAATATATCAGAAATTGTATTTAATAATATGATGTAAAAATGCAAACATGATTAATTATAACTGTAATGTTAACTGAAGTTATCAAAGAAAGGAAAGATTTGATTTTATGAATGTATATTTCACAAATATTTTGTGAATAGAAGGATTCTTTTATATTTCAAATGATAAATTTCAAATATTAATAATTTCGAATTGTTTAAGAATTGTCAAATTTTAGCTCTTCGTTTAAATATGTTCCTTATGAATGGTAAAAATGATGAAGCGGCAAAATTATTACTTATATCGTGGAGAAAAATTGTACGAAATCTTTTAATACCGCAATATCTGGTCCGGAAGAAATTGTCGAGCGTAGGAAGAAATGGGTATTACTTCGTAAAAATTTTAAATCCAAAGATTAACATGTAAACAAAATGATGAATAATATTTGTAGCAAAACGTTATTAAAATTGTATTACCGAAATATTTCCGTTTTTTAAATTTTTTCGAAATTAATTTTCCTTATTTTTTTAATTTTAAGATTTTAAATTTATTAGCAACGGAATACTGATGGTGAATATTTACGGGAACGATTTCAAGATGGTGTATTATATATAAATGTTGATAACGAGAAAGTGATTTATGATAAGCCAAAAAGAATTGTTGAATGGATGCTAACAAGAGAAGAAATTGAGGTGAAATTTCGGGAATTGAGTATGTCATTCTAGCTTAGATAAATTTTTCAGCTAACTTTTCTGTGATTTATAAATTTCATCCACATGCTTGGTCATACGAAAGAATAATTATCCGAATGGCAACAAAATGATCCTCACTGTAGTATTTTTTATCAGTGATCGCTTATTTATCTTTTCATCAAAATATACCGACAGTCTTTCTCAAATATAATAATAATAATAATTAAGAACAAATTAGTAACATGAAGATAATTGCGTAAAGTTTTTTGTTGACAAAAAAAAATTTGGAAAATAATTTAGTTATTTTACTGACCTATTATAGAATATCAGCCGAGTGATCA
>UPTC01000595.1:0-32251 GCA_900537255.1 Acanthocheilonema viteae | reverse complement strand
TTCATTCGAAGGGTTCATTAGACTGAATCTATCTATGAATTGTTAAATAAATTCACAACATCAATTCATAAAAGAATAACATTTAAATTGTAATCAGTTTAAGTTTACTTCAATCAGTTAACTTTCATGGAAATTAAAAAGCGAGAAATTAAAATACTGAAATTTGTAAAGATGTTCTAATAAATCTTAATAAATTCATGAAATTCATGAATTAATGAAAATATAAGCTGTGAAATTATCATTTCTAGCTTGTTGGTTTCATCTTAGCTATTATACATGGACTTGAACAAGCGGCATACAATATAATTATGGGACAAATTTTCATGGCAATGCTTGGTAACACCCCAAATATTCATATTTTAACTGTTTGTGCTATTCAATTATCCGCTATTGGTTTTGCTGTTTTCATATCACAAACAGCATCGGTGAATATTTTATTCATTTGTTTTCTTTTTTTTTTTTCCTTTTGGAAAAACTTATACTTTTAGATAATTTGAGTATCAGAGTAAAGAGTAATATCTGTTTAGGAAGAAGATTACATGAATAGGATAGAATTTATACAACGAATACATCAATATGCCAACTACTCAATCACTTTCTATAGCTAAAATAAAGCATAGAATGAGTCTAAGCAAAAATATCACTTAAATGCTTAAAATCTTTTAAATTATGATGTATATTTTAGCCATGAAATTGCGATCATTATACTATACTTATTACTAATCTGATAAATATACAATCAAATTGGATTTGAGAGTAATTTGGAAAAAAGAAAAGTTTTTTGTTTTAGACTGTATTGACAACTGTAGCATCGGAACATATGGCTGTATCGTTTCGAGTTATTCTTTCTCGACAGTTATTAAAAATGGCTGATAAAGAGCCATTTAGTGAATCGAAAATTAACACTTTGGTAGATGAAAATATTTCACTAACATCTGAAGCAAAATCGGTAATACACTTTTAACAGAAATATAAATAGCCTGCAGATAAAGTAGTAAATAAATCAAAAAAAAAAAAATTAAAATAATTATTCAATCATTCGGTGCAATAATTCGTCAAAGTAATTATAACTTTTAGATTATTTCATTTAATCATAATACCGCAGTACTTTAAAAAATTTTCTCAAATATCTCATATTATACTTTCATACTAACAGTTTTTATTCTGATACATATTGTGAAATTTGAAATGCTTAAATGAAATTTACATAGAGTGGAGTGGGAAATTTTTGCAATAAATTAAAAATTTTATATGTTATAGCTCTATCATCCATATTTATCAGAATTAATAACACGGATGACCTCAGTGATAACAAATATTATTCTCGGTTTCATTTATAGTTGGGAAGTAAGTTTTAATTGTCTCTTCTTTTTTCCTTTTAATTTTTATTTGTAATAATTTAAAAATGATTATGTTTGTATATTGACAGATAGCCTTGCTCGGATTTATTTTCATTGTTTTATGCTTTTCGGTGCAAATCGAAATAGAATTCGAAGTATTGAGTTCTTGTTACAAAAGTCGACGTATTCAGGTTAGTGTAAATTTCGGATCAAGAACTAAGATAATATGTTGCTACTGTACATTTATTACTAATAACAATAAAAATAATAAATTTACCTTAGCTAAACATAAAAGATGTGTTTGTTAACTGAATAGATTTGATGATAAAAATGATATTAGGCTTTTTTTTTTCAGAAAAGCACAAAACTACTGAAATTATGCAAACATTCTGCGCTTCGAGCAGTAAATTTTTCAATTGTGGAAACATTTGGATTTGCACTGAAAGCTATTTGCTATGCAGTGACAGCATTTATTTGCTATTACAAATATAAACATCAAGCACAAGCATTTATGTAATTGTTTTATTCTAAATCTATTATGAAATCAATGATTGATAAGAATCTCTAAATAAATCTCAATTTTTAACTTATTCTTAAGTTAATTCTATCAGTAAAAAATTTAGGAGTGTAATTACATTATTTGCTGCAAGTCAAGAAGTTGTACAGTTATCGAATCTTATCGGAAAACTTCGTAAATCATGGAAAGCAGTGGATCGAATATTTGCTTACATGCATGGCAAATCATCCAGAAATTGTATGCCCTCCATTTCAAGAACTATTAGGTTAGAATATTAAATTTAATTTAATTTAATCATCATACGCTCTCATTTCTTCCTTTCTCACATGCAGCTTCCACTTATATTATATATTTTGTATATTTCAAATGAGAAATGTGATGTTGCTTTAAGATTGTCAGGTACTCAAAATGCATTTCTAAATCGATGTTGCAAAATTATTGAAAACATACTTTCATTTGCTTTACTAGAGCTAGATGAGGCTAAGAGCAAAAACATAATGCTAAGGGAGAATAAACCGTGAAATAGCTTTATATCTGATGAAATTTGGGAATTTAAAATCTAGAAAACTGAGACTTGATCTCCCTCTCGTAAATTTATGAAACGAAACGTGTCATGCGAGTTATATTCAGGCTAATCCCAATTGTTTTATTAGAAACTAAATGTTAAAACTATTTGTGAATCGCCATACATCAAGAACTTCTTTTCACCAACTCACAAAATAAAGATAACAAATGTTGAAAAATAAGACTTGCAAGGAGCGCAACTCCAGGAAAATCGAATTTTGATTATTTTGCGCATTAATTTTTCCCGCGTAATAAGCATCTTTTTATCTCCTGACCTTCTTAGTACAAAAAAAAACCTTTAAGTTAACCGATCCCTTTCATGCCAAATGCATCGGGAAAAAGCTAAACATTGTTAAAGCCAGTAATCATTTCTCAGGGCCAAATTTATCTCCCTCTCTCCTCCACTGCTTTGTTTATCTCTCTCGTCGGGATTTCCGGACCAAAAGGATCGGAGGTATGGGATGCAAAAAAATATATGAATACCAAATATTATATTACCACAAAACCCATCCTCAAAGATGCTGTCAGCCAACATCAAATCTTCAATAGCCATACCATTTCAATTATCTCGAACAATACAAACAATCGGAGATCAACAGTTACAGAGAGGGATAACAAATGTTGAAAAAAGAAACAGTATCAAAAGCCTCTGTCCAAAACTTGAATCTCACTGATTTTGTATTTTCGTCAAATTTGTACATATTCATACTGCCTGTAACTGGAAACAATGCATCTTAATTCTATAATCCAATCGGCAGTTTGTAACTATTTTGTATCATTGCAACAAAAAATTAAGTTCAAAATTATGGCATAACTATAAGTCCAAACTCAGCTTAATCATAAACAGTTGCTTGCTACAAGATTTTCTGCCGTTTCCTCCACAACATATCAAAAATCATATTTTTATTATCAATATACAAAATACAATATAATTACTGAACATATGCCTTGTAGGTTAATGCCATCGTGATCTCTTTTTATTGCCAAAAGTTGGGCCATCACTAGTATTAGTATTTTTTTTGCAGCTTCCTATAAAGAAAAAGAAGTATGAATTCAAAAATGGACCTTCAAAATTACTAGTGATAAACATTAAAAAAAATGCTTAATTGCTATTTATCAAAGACGTTGATAAGAATTGATCCTATAATAGCAATGCATAATAGATGATAAAAGCTCTGCACTATGCACTACCCGCTGACTGATCATAATGCGTTTTAATTTGTTTTTTCATAAACTTGGTTAATCGTAATTTTAAAAGTTGTTATTTTCACTCATTGTCTAAGTAAGATACCTTCATGAGTAACAAAACTACTATTAATCGAAGCTGCAACTTGTCGGTTCACAGCTTCGGCGGCTTCTTCAAGTTTTCTTTTCCATTCTGGAGTTGGATCAGTTGCTGGAGCTCTACTTGCTGCCCATTCATCGCTAGTTGATGGCCGAAACGTACTACTAAACGATGACTGCAATGTTACCTGTTGTTCAAAATTTTTCATCATGTTTATTTTTTTTTAATAAATGGTTTTAAACGAGTTGGATACTTCACTTAAACCGGATAAACAGAATCACTAGATATAACACATTCCCCGATAGTAGATAAAAGTAACTGAACATAGATTTTGGCAGATTTCTAAAAACGAATCATGATGTCAGCTATCAACTGGTAAAGATATTCTATTCAAACAGAGACATATGATCTATACTGCTTCAGTGTCATTCAGCTATTCTACTATCATACTTTGAGTGAAAACAAACTGAAAATGATTATCAAAAGTCAGATAATTTCTCTTTCTTCAATCCAATCTATTTTTTCTTGAACAAGTCTAATTCATACAAAGAAACAAGACGTGATATGGGATCATGATTTTAGCATCAACCTTGAAAGCAGCTTTCATGGCCTGCAATCGATTTGTGGATCCATCAGTAGCTTTTGCCATATCGAGCACACTTTTCACTTTTTTCTGACCTTCTTCAAAATTCAAAGCTCTAGTTATGCTAGCAGTAGCTGTGTCTGTGCGTGGACCTATAAGCATAACACATTAGCTCTACGTTTTTCAAATTAGCCCGTACCCGAGATTTTCGAACAACAAATTTTTTTCAGATTTTCGAACAAAAAGTTTCAAAATACCCAGTTTTCGTAACTTAACATTTAGTTTCTTATTATTCTATATGACTATAAAAATCCTTATATTACACTTCAGCTTTGCAAATTTCAATTGTTAGAAAGACTATTAACCTTTGGTTTTTGGCTTATATCCTAATCCAAGCCTTTGTTGTGGTCGACTTGCTCCTCTTTCTCGAGAATTACGGAACCATGCTGATTTCATTGCCAACTGGAGCAATGACTCAGGCACAACTTGATTGACACTCTCTAGATTCCTTACTAAATGTCCAGCCATTTCTTTGTCGCTTTCCTGCACCAAAGTATATGCCCATCCTTTTTGACCTACAAAAGCGTAAGTTAAAAGGATCTCGTAAATTACCCATTTAAACTACGTAGCTGAGAAAAAAAGAATTTGTAAACCAAAATGGATTGGGAGTGAATATAATACGATGGCACGGAAAAACAAAAAATGTAGCAGTAACAGCGCACCTGCACGTCCTGTTCTACCAATTCGATGTACATGAGTATCAATGTCGCGTGCCAGGTCGAAATTTATTACTGTTTTAATTTCCAAAATATCCAGACCACGGGCTGAAGAAAAAAGAATATGAACTACCGACAAATTCAAAAACAATTCAAGCTTTTTAAAATATTTTAGACATCAATGTCAAAGAAGAGAGAACACGAAATAATCAGGTGAATTTAAAATTGGTAAGATTCTCTAAGCTTTTAATCAAATAGTTTTCGTCACATAACCCAATAAAAAACTTTCCTTACCAGCGACATCCGTAGCAACTAAGATATTCGCATCTTTCCGAAAGGCTTGAAGCTTCTCATTACGCTCCGCTTGCAACATATCACCATGCAGCAATATTGGCTTGAAGTCTTTTGCACGTAAACGATTCGCTACATCTTCCGCATTTATTTTCTTGGTGACAAAAATCAAAACTTTTCCCACTGTAACCAAATCAGTTAAACGAATTAAATAATTGTTGCATATTGCCGAACGTGTAAAAGCTAACTCGTCTAAGGTTGAAACGGCACCATTTCGTTTGCAAATTGAAGAGGGACATAAAAATTTCTTGAAGAAGGAATGATAAAATTATTAAGCACTCGATTAATATAAGTAATGAAAAGGATTATATATATGATTCAACTGGAGCTTACTTGATGAAAATTTTACAAGATGATTTAACAACCATTGCCATTTCCCATCTGTATTTTCTAACACTTCAATCGTTTGTATGATGTCAGAATTCGCCTGAATTTCAGAAAAAAAAATTTTAATTTCTAATCAGCTGTAATGAAGAAATCAAGTAATGCAAACTTGGCAATTTTAAATTTTATATCAAGTAGCATTTTGAAGAATTATTTGAAAAGATATGTTTGATTAAAAACGCATTATGGATATTGAAAAATACCACATATATCACTCCTTAGACTAAACATAAAAGAATCGGTAGTAAAAAAATTAGACAAGCAAAACGTATCTCTGATTAAGAAGCTAAAATAGGAATATAATACTTCATCCTATTTAAAGGTTGGTGCAAATGAAACTGAATTCTCATCTAAGACTTCATGTCTTTAGGAGCTGTCGAAATAATTTTTAATTTTCCTATAAATTTTACCTCTCCCACTTCTCCTTGCACAATGCGAACAGGATCCGTAAGTGCTTCTCGGGCTAATTTTTCTACTTTACTTTTGAATGTCGCGCTAAACATTAGACATTGACGATCAGGACGTATGTGGTCTGATATAGACTGCACTTGTGCCTCTAAAAAATACACTGGATTAACTTTAGCTACATTGCATCAATCACAAAAATTTCTAAAAATACAAAACTCTCTCTTGTTGCAGCAAATTAATAACTAAATTTTAGAAATAAATACTCAGCACTGTTCTGCGAAACTTATCTATCGTGGGACCTATTATTTATCTGCTTTCACGATTATCCAAAACCAACAGAATATAGAAATTTTATAGAAAAAATTGTATATCAAATTGATAACAACTCACCAAAACCCATATCAAACATTCGATCCGCTTCATCAAATACCAGAAAAGTCACACGAGTAAAATTTGTTGCATTAATTTTTACTAAATCGATTATACGGCCCTGCAAAAAAACTCACAGTATTTATGAACTGAGGAAAAATATTTTGAAGACATGTTTAAATTAAATTGGCAGTATTCGGTATTGTATTCGTCCCCTCTCTACAAAAAAAAATGAGCCAAATATCACAAATTTCCAAAATAAGAATATTATCACCCAAAACTATATATTATTTATCCATCTATTTATCCATTAAAAACATGATTACGAACGAATCGAATTACTAGAAGCAACTAAAGCAAAAAGATTACTCCTAATCACATAGAAGAAGAGGATGAGTTACAAATTACTGAGAACAATATGGAATAAATAAGTTTGAGAAGTACCGGTGTTGCAATAACTAATTCAGCTCCTTCGGTGAGTGCATTTTGCTGTTCCCACTTGTTTCCACCACCATAAGCACAAACAACACTGATGTTGTACACTTTGCAGTAACGTTTAGCTTCTTGGTATACCTACGTTGAGAAAAAAAACCAAAATAAATACAAGATAATCAAGCTGTCTATATTCAACTAACTAATAAAATCAAGGTTTATTTAATGCGGTTTACTGTGGCTTAAAATAAAAAATCAAAACATTTTACTTGCAATGCTAATTCTCGAGTTGGCACAATAACTAGAGCAATTGGCCCATCACCCTCCTTCAGATCTGGTTGATCCATAATGTGGATGATAGCTGGCCATAGATAAGCTACTGTTTTCCCACTGCCAGTTTTGGCTATCCCCAAAACATCTCGTCCACTTAGTGCTGCTGGTATAGACTGCAAGGTAGTCTAATTTAACTGTTTGATTAGCTTTAAGTCAATTAAGTATCTTCACCCATGATCCGCATCTGTTTACCATTCAAAAAAGAGAATGGAAAATGTTTTAGCAGTGCATCAAGATCAACGGCGAAAAAGTATTACTCCGTGATTTCTGCCACACTGCAATATGATTTCTTTACCATACAAGATGCTTATTAATCACTGTGTTCAATAATAAATCACGAAAGATCTAATGGAATTATTCTTATAATGTGTCATATGTCAACAATAACAGTAATAAAACTCTAATGTCCCATAATAATATCAAACAAAAGATAAAATGAAAATTCCAAATGCTTGCATAACGCACTTGAGATTGTATAGGGGTAGGATGTTCGTATTCCGATTTTCGAATTGCATTCATGAGCGCTTCATCAAAGCCAAAATGTGCAAATGCAGTGACTGGTTTTGGTGGATTAAAACCAGCTACTTTCAGGTTCAGACTGTTTCGCAATTCAAATACTTTTATCGTTGTCATCGACCTGAAACTTTTTCAATTTTAATAAGATATTAAGAATTGAAATGTCATTTTCCTGCAAAGCATGATAAATAAGAACAAAATTTAGAAATATTAATTTAAAACAATTACAAACATTATAAATCCATTAACAATAATAAAAGATCTAGCCATACTTTATTTGTTCATGTTCATGATAAAAATTTTTGTTGAATGGTGCATATTCTATTGCTGAATGGTCAATCGACTGAAGTGGATCGATCACTTTTTTCCATGTCCAAATAATATTACCATCTTCATCGTATTCATATATTTCATCTTCAAGTGTGCTTGTTTTATGTTCTTCCATAAATCTGGAACAGTACTTTTCTGCTTCCTCGCAACCAATTACTTTAAATTAGAGTAACGATGATATGCTTGAGTCTGCAGCAATCTGATCTTTTCATGCACTGTTATAAATAAAAGTTTCGTATTACACTAATTTATAAATCATGATTTCAAGAAGATTTGAAGTGTTGAGTTATCAAACTAGTAGTTTTAAAACCTTAACAATTTTTCATGAAATCAATAAAAATGAACGAATGCACTACAACTTTTACTACGTATGAAAAATTTCAACAGCTTACTTGAAATACGATTCTTGCATATCTTCATCATCAATATCCGCCCGACCAAGCCCTTTAGTTTCATCATCTTCTAAATCAACACCCTTTTCTACTTTTAAGCATCGTTCTTTATCTTTTCTTTCACTTTCTGCCTTATCTTGTTTCGCCTGAAATTATATAAAGTTCAGTTCTTAAAGTTAACTTGGAATGTTGACAGAACTATGAACTTCTTTAATAACTGCGGCGTTTTAAAAAAGGACAAAATGAAAATATAAATAATCTGTGCATAATCACTTAAAAAAGAGAACATTAGAAAGTTAATAAATCACTTCCCCTTTTTGCCTTTTCAGTATGATCAAATAAGTGAAGATTAATTCAAACTGATGGGTTTTTTACAAAAAAAGTAAATAAAAATAATTCGGGAACTGAGAGACCTGTTTATCAACACCAGCCATAAAAGCATCCAGTGGATCCTCCTCGTCGTTAATACCATCATCAGCGGATGCTGCATTTGCTCCAGGACTTCCGGGCACGGGCTGATATTCCAATTCATCGTCTGAATCTTTCTCCAAATACCTGTAAACATACAAAGAAATAAATCTGGAAATTTCATGATGAAAGCATTCAACAGTTTCATGCCAAGTATTACTGTGAACCTGACTATTAAATGGGCAATGCTTTGCAAACAAAGTCCAAATTACAAAATTCTCAATCATAAATTTTATTGGAGCTATAAAAATTTTCTAAAAAAATGCTGAGAAGTAGAGAAAATAATAAGAATCACGTTTGCATATAGAGGATTAGACGAAAGAAAAGCATCAAAATCAAGGATAATACTCAGATGGAAATATTTTGAAGCGACCGCATATTACTTGATTCAAATTTTTTAAATAAAAAACGCTGCCATCAATTTGCTTAGTGCTAACTTACTCGTCATCGTAGATTTTCTTCTTACGCGGTTCAGGTTTGCCAGTTGTGGATTTCCCACCGTTCGACATCAAAGCATCGTACTAACAACAAAAATACAAATCAAAATGCTCCATGGAAACCTAACTACCCATGAAATTGAAAGTAATTTTACGAAAATCTCAAGCGTTTTAATGTAACTTAAAAAGAAAAATGAAAATTTCGACAATATACCTGTTCTTCTTTCTTACGTTCGAGATCTTTGGTCATAGTATCGGTCACAATAGCAGCAGCATTTGGAATTGTCAAATGAACTGGTGGTGGTACGGCACCCATATATCCAGATGAAGTTGGAAAACGAACAGTTGGCTCAAAATCGGAAGGTTTCGAATATGCAAATCCTCTACGCATGTTCTCTAAATAATATTTTTACAAAGTTGAGTGTAAGATGTTACAAAGAGTACAATAACAGCAAAATTTTATGAGGATACATTGCATATAGTGATATGCAGCTCTTTTATCATCAAATCCCGTCTATCTATTCCTCGAGAAATTATTTATTTTATGCTTCCTTAATATACCATCCAATCACACTTTAATATTATCTGTAAATGTTTCAATCATATTTCTTTCTACATATTTAAGCGATTTGAATAAGCAAATCACAATTAATCAGAGCCATCTAAAAATTGAGAAAGAAATTTACATAACTCAGTCTTTGTTATGGTATCTAAAAAAGTGCTAACTCATAACTTTCATCCATTCCTGCCAATTCTCCAGAACATAAGCTCTATAGCATTCTATAGCATAGTAATTGCATACTGCCCTTCGGGAAATGTCCCATCTATTCCAGTTCACTATTTCGAGATTCCCTACACTTCCAGAGCCTCTTCCCCTCGGGTATCATCCCCTGTTCCGCACCACACAACCCCTGCCAATCCCGAAAGTAAATTTCTTTCTCAATTTTTTCAAGAGCTAAAATTTCAGCTAAAATATTAATCCTAACAAAGTAGTCGCGGTCCGATGGTCTGTGAAATTTTGATTCCAACGGAAACGAATGCTTATTGATGTAGCAGTTTGTTAAGGTGCGTTTGGGAAATTGGTGAAATATCTTGAGAATTTTTTTTTTTTTCACGAAATAGTCTGAGAGAGGCGAGCGGAATGGTCAAGTGATCTGAGAAATATGCATGAAAAATTCGAGGAATCTCGTTTGCTCTCAAAAGTGTTATTTGTTTCTAAAGAGTTGATGGGAGATTCAGAGAATTCTCGATTTAATTCCCCATGTAACGATTTATGTTTCGCTCTTCTCAAAGCTTCTTACCTTCGTTTCTTTATGTGTTTTTCTTCCTCTTTACATGATTTTTCTACTTCAACCTTATTGGTTATTATTTGAAAAATAATTAGCAAGCTATTGTGTATTAGGTTTTCTTGTGTTAATTTTTCCAAAATATTTTGTTTAGTTTTAGCTTAACATTTATACTTTATATGGGTTAAAAACAAGAATTGTAATCACAATATGATAATTTAGAGACAGCTTAAAATTGGAGTATGGTGAAGCATATTTTTAGATGTTCGAGTCAGCAAAATTTACTTTGACTTCTGAATAGCTAAGGTTAGTTTTTGCAATTCATCAACAGTAGTGTTAAACGAAATAATTTGCAGGATGCTTTATTATTAAGAGATTCCTTGACTATCTTATCCTGATTATAGCTTAATTCATCTAACCATTAGGAAATGCTACTACTGTTCTTTTTGGCTAGGTCTGCAAATTGAAAACTTTGTTGAATTGTACTGAATTTGTCTGCTTCTTTACTTTATTGAATTTATCTATTTCTAGCCAATCAGAAGAATGTATCAAAATGCAAGATTAAAACAACTCGAATCATCACAATGATTCAACCGCTTTGATGTAATTTTGTCGGTGACAGCTTTAGTAAATATTTTGCTCCTAACATTCAATTTAAATTATGCTTCATTTTCATACAGTATTACCGATCTAAGTTATTCAAAAGTAGGAATAAGAAAATGAAGTTGTCATTTCATATTTTAATATTATAGTTGCATAAAATTTATCAAGCATTTGTAATGTCTTCAGATTTAATGTTTAACAAATGTTGTAGTACTTTATGCTGTTCTATTTATAAAAGACTACACAAATGTTTTATACATTGATAAGCTTTATGGATATATTAAGAAAACAAACTTTATCATTGTGATGATAGGATCACTTGTTGGATTATAAAATTGGGATGTTGAATCTAACCGAGTTAGTTTTGTGTTTCAAATAACTTTTTATCTAGATTCTAGAAAACTTTTTACTAAGCATTTAATTATTTGAATTTCTCAGTTAAGGAATAACAGAAAAAAGAACAGGATAATGTGGAAATATATAACAAGAAAGTTTCGTGCATCCAAAGTACTATTTTATTTTTTAACTTTTCATTAATTTTCAGCTATCTTTAAACAGACTTTTATCACTTCTTATGTGACATTTATTGGTTTTACATTGGCAATAATTTTCCGTCCGGTGAAAATAGAAATACTTTATACAGTTTGCCACAAAAAAAAGCGTTAAAAAAAGATATTATTGCAGATTTCTGAATGTCAGTGCAATCAGAATCAAGAGCGGATGAGGAAGCTAAATCAGAACCGGGAGATAGTATCTCTGTTGCAGCAATCTCTCGGCGACGGATCATTTATCGACCATTTTCTATAAATTCACAAGCTTCAACAACTACCGTTACAGCAACTATAAGGGATACTTTAATAGCCGTTCGAGATGCAGTTGCTGCTTCGATCATGACTACTTCCTCATCCACTCTTCCTAAAATATCTGCCAGTACTGCTAATGCTACTACTGCCGATACAGCAACCATCAATACTCACTCTTGTACTTCTGTTTCACCGCAGCATACTGTTTGTTTGACCAATCCAGAAATGAACGTAGCTGCGCCTACCATTGGTACCATCAACAAAGTACCCCGTCGATGGGAACAGTGGAACAGCTCGGAAATCAATGCATTTTTCGAGGGTATTAAATTGGTTAGTAATTTTATAAGTTATCTCTTTTTATCTTCAGTCTACAGTAAGTTTCAATTGTTTGACTATTGCGTCTTTCAGTACAATGCACTTTTTAGCAGTAATATATTGGGCTAATGGATGGTTGAATTCTCATACAGTGGCAATTGTGAACTATCCAGTTTAGTAGGCTGTTAGCCAGTCGGAACATTTAACAATAGATAAAAGTATCTTAACACCCTATCTTAAAGTTTTTGGAACATATTAATACTTTCTACTGTACCTCAGTACTACTTGACCTCAACCATTGCGCGTTTGTCATTATGTTAGGACACTTTCGGGAGTTTATAAAGCTTAGATTTAAGTAACAATCAATTTTATTTGAGCGCGAATTTCTTTTTTTTTGATCTGACTAAGCACGTAGCTTATAAATCAAAATGGTCCATCTCTGATAATAACTATACTGTGGATATCCCACACTGCAACAACTTCTGATGCAGTAGTCATCTGTTAGATAAATAGTTGTGATAAGTGTTTCAAATTTCCAGTATGGAAAAGATTTCGAACAAATGGCAAAATTGATGGCACGAAGAAAGTTGAACAAGGACAAAGATCAAGTTCGTAATTACTATTTCAATTCACTCAAATTGCTGAGATCATCAACCCACATTGATGAAAGTTGGTTTTTTTCTAATTTTAATTTTGTTTTGCCTTTCAATAAATTATATCATGCTACAAAACTTAATGTAGAAATTTGTATAGTTTTATTGTTTTTGGTGTTAGGCATCGCGACGAAGGACATTAATATGATTGACGATGCTAGATTTCATTTCAATATTTATACTTATCAGTAAATTAGGTACTTGTCAAAGAAGTCAGTAAATAATAGATTCTTTTTATATTTTTAATATTTTGGAAATTTCAGCTTTGATGGCTGGTATACCACGAGATGTCAAAGAGTTGTTTATTTTGATTAATGGATTTGAGTGGAAAAGAAGAGTTTGTGGCAAGTTTGATCAGGCCAAGTTTCAGCAGCTCGTCATGGAAGGGTTTGTATTCTTATCTTAATTTTCAAATTTCTATCCGAATCAGGTGTCCACACTGCTCATACGCTTTTTGCATTGTGCCTTAGCAATCCTATGTGTTCGTAATCTATGAAACCTTTCATGGCTGCTTGAAAAACTGGAGTATAATATTGGAATTACCTTGGCCACTTTGCTCTACTCCGTATTATCAGAGACTAGGATTTTTGTCACATTTCTTGTCAAATTATTATGAAAAGCCTGTTAAGCAAAATATCTCTAAAATTATAGAAAATGAATTAAATTAATTATTTACAGGTCAACGTACGAGAAGAAAAAAAAGAAAAAGCAGTTAGTGTTAGTGCGTACACCAGTTTGTCCTTCTCTGCAGAAATTTTTTCCAAGTATGTTGAAGTTTCTACATGATCGCTGATATCATTTAAATCGAAGTCGCTAACGAAAAAAAAATGTATAAAGCAGAAAGTCAAATTTGGCTGAAATTAGAATTAAGTTCTAATTTTCCAACTAAGTTTCATTTAATTGTTTTTGAGAATAAGTAAATTTATATTATTATTTTCCATGTGGATATATCCTGTCTCTTTTTAGGCTGTAGCTCGTCACCATTACCATCACATATTTTTATATGTCTTATGCCGAAAACTGAAGCTGACCGTTATTTTGTTGAACAACGTGGACAAAATCCTTTGATTAGGATCAGGGTCGCTATTGGCGATCAACTCAGTCGCATTTTTTCATTTCTAAAAATAAAATGGAATTTACGGATGCAAAAATTGGTATCATTTAATTCCAAATTATTTAGGGCATGAAGGTGTTATTAAATATATCAGTTTCCTACCATGCAATCAGTGGTACCTAACGGTATGCCTGGAAAAAGCTCAAAATGCAATTCATCAAACTGTTCCATTCAATTGATACGAGAACTTTTGTGTGTGTGTGTGTGTGTTTTTGGAGACATTATGTTGAAAATTATTTAGCTTGGAGCCATGTCGAAGGAAGAAGAGCAAGTAAGGCTGGTACTGTATCCGGACAAGACAACCCGTGTGGGCAAAATAATTGTAAATCTGTATGAAGCTACCCCGACTATATTTTCAATAAATAGGCAAGTTATAATATCACATTATATCATAAAGAAAATGATTAAAACAACAATGATTAAAATGAAAATATATACTAAAATTTAGTTTCAGACGTAGATATATAATTGCTCATTTGGGAAGAATGCGCTTTTAGTTTTGTTCGCCACTTGTATGATCCCAAGGCGCTTTGCGACTTCAGTTTTCTTTGAAAGATATGCTGAATGATATGGTAGTCCAAGTTTTTTCAACGAGAAGTAAGCTAGGTGGAAGATTTGGACGCAGTTCTCTTTTAGGTTTTAAGTTGCGTGCTCCCAGACAATGTTTATTGCTTATATTTCCATTTCTAATATTTTCTATAACAAAGTTAGGTATGATTTTAGGTTGATAAGAGAACTTCAGCGAACAGGAACCATTGAACAAAGTAATGAGTCATCTAAACGCAAAGGTGCAACTGCTGGCGAAGAGACATCCGAAGATGTACAAATGTCCAGCACCACAGAAGATGATGATGATGGACCATTTACAATCAACGCAAACAAATTGCGAAATGGACTTACTGAAAAAAATGTTCTTAAAGCTACTGTGACCGAGCTATATTATTTGGTGTGCAGTTATTAATTTTTGTCGTTTTTCAAAAAAAATTCAAGCACTATTTTTCATTTTACTTTAAATCATATATAGAAATAATGAGCTGCTCTCGCAATTTGTGATCATTTCTTAGTGTTATAGAATTTTTCGGTTATTAATTCATAGAAGTTTGTGGATTAATTATGATGGTTGTAATTTAAGTGTGGCAAAGAGTCTGAAATCAAGCTTGTTTATTCAACGGGAATGAAGCGAATGGGCGACCCCGAGCCATGGCGTATTTTTCTTCATCTTCTAGATCGTGGTTATGGTGACAGTCTTTGTAAGGTAGGTCTACTACTTTTGAATTACCGATCTGTTTTGTGATTTCAGCAAATTAATTCGAAATTCTGGTTGATTTTGCTATTTGCCTTTAGGATATGCGACTGAGCATACGGAATTATTTTTTTTGCTGTCTTTTATGCTATTTATAAGCTTTTAAGTCGAGTTCTCTCCTCATTTCTTAATGAATATAAGTCACACTTTTTTTATTCTTTCTTTTTTCTATGTTTACTGTTTTATGTTATCAAACCAACTCCTTATAATGAAGGGCGATGCTACAAAGTTTTCAGTATGGATATAAGATTGCGACTTATATCTTGGAACACATTTCGAGTGTATAAAGAACAAAGTTTATTAATAGTGCAAATCGTTTTTCATCGGACAAAAATAGACACTTCTCTCGAATTGGGATGCATCCATCCCTCTTTTCTTCAAATAAGAATTCTAATGTTTTGTTGAATTTCTTATTTGGAGCGTTATAGTGAAGTTTGACAGTGCTACGAATATAAAAAATCTTTTATCTCTTTGACTCATTCTTTGAGAAAATTACATTATTGTACTGATATTTTTGCAGTCTCTCGCTGATCCCCAAAAAAAAGCGGAGTCGGATGAATTTATAGAACAAAAATGGCAAGAAAGGATTAGAAAAAGATATAAGTCAGCAAATAATTTTACGGAACAATCATCTGGCCGTCTAACTACACCGACTGAGGTGATGGAAACAAATGAAGCTGCTGCACATGAAATGGTAGAAGCAGAAAATAGCGCTTTTATGCAACAGCTTGAAAGTTTGAGAGTGAAAAAGCGTGCTCGTCCTTTTCACCAGCGTTTTCCTGGCAAGGTGAATTTTCTGCGATTTATTTCATTTGAGTAATTGCTTACAATGCTAAGAATTTATTGAAATGTGCGAGGTTTTTTTTTTAATAACTAGAAAACAATCACTTCCCTTAATAAGATGTCTTTCGAAATTATTTTATTTTTTACTTTCGGCATATGTTGGCTTTTTTTTAGAATAATGGGATTGTACAAACAGTTGCGTTGAATCCGCCATCAGTTCATCAACCTATAACAACTACATGTTATCAGTTGGCTGATCCCGTTTTTGGGTCTCAGAATGAACGATCAGGCACAGTGCAGTCTGATCAGTTTGCTTTTTCTGCTGGTGATGTAGCGGGATCCAGCGCTGTTGCTGGTAAAATAAGATCCCGCGATAGTACTGGTAGAATGTGGTCTGATGTAGGTATTTCTGGTGGATTTAAGTCGGATGATAATTCTGATGGAATAAGGGCAGGAAGTGGTTACTTTCTACAGGAAACCAACGCTTCACCACTAGTTCATCATGTTGCGGAAACAAGATATCAGTTGGTTAATCCCGTATTTGTGGCTCACAAAGTAGCAACATCGACATCATCAGTGCAGTTTATTCCTTCATCCGGCAGTAATGCTGATGGAGTTGGACAAAGTGTTAGTAATTTCGTTCAAGACACCAGTGTTCCGATGTGTCCTACACAAGAAATGGCAGCAGTACGATATCAGATTGCCAATCCTGTATTTATGTCCGAAAATGCTCAATCAACACGAGGGCAATTTGTACTTCCTGTTTCTAATACAGTTGGTTCCGATAATGAGCATTTTATCGGAGGCGACAACGTGATAACACCAGAAGTAGGTGCTATGGAACCGAGTAGAGACTGTGGTGTCAGTGATCGTGGTAGTATGCCTTCATCACCAGTGAAGGAAAGCAGCCTTCTAAGGGAATTGCATAGTGCACCGTCAATGGATAAGTCGATAGAGGTGATGCTACAGGAAAATAGCACTGAATGTTATCGTTTCGTTGAGCAGTTTGCTTCAACTATGAATTCTCGATCGAATGTCGTTAGCAATGCAATTAATGCAGAAAACGAAATAACCCGCATCGCACAACAGCTTGCCCAGTCTGCGAATGATGCATTCAAGTCTGTCGATGATAGTAGTGGTAGAATGAGATCTGATGATAATAATAGTTCAGCAATCTCTGTTGATACGAGCGTAACTAGGTCCGTTGACACCGGTATTGTCGAAATTAAGTCCAGTGATAAAGAGTAAACGCAGTGATTTCAATTCTTTCTGTATATGCTTTGGTTTTCAATGTTTATTTTCTTAGGATAGCTTTAAAATACTTCTTTGGGTCAGCAAATATCGTAAAGATATAGTAAATGACTAATCCTCACTTTTCATCGTTTTATTATTTTTGAAGATACTTAGATGCTCAGAGCTTTCTGCATGTCCTACTCATCGTATTTCTGTTTTCATCTCTTATTTTGGTTTTTTTTTTTCTCGTTTCTTTTTTAGTTTAGAAAAAAAAATGAAATGTATGAAATAGTTTTTGAGCTAGAAACTGGATTTTTGTAAAAATCTTGTAGAATACCGAAGATTTTCAGTAATGAATTTTAAAGGCTTTTAAACTAATAGTTGCAGTCGTTTGGTGTGGAAATTTTTTGGGTGCATTATGGTTTAATTGTTTCGATCTCTTGCCAAGATTGGCTGTTGGAAAAACCTAATATGACTTAGAGATCTTATGTGGTTGTCTTTGAAAAATATGTTTGTGCCTCACATTTGTCTTTGTAGTAAAATAAGAGAAATGGATTTCAACTTAAAATTCTTTCAGAGCACATTTCCCAAAGATAGTTCGGTTGTTTTTTATAGTTTCTTTTACAATTTTGACAAGATTTTTTCTAATTCATTAAACTGCCAAATTTTTATCTCTTGGTTTTTTTGCTATAGAAGCTGTTTAGTACCGCAGTCTTTTAGTGTTCATCAATCATACACAAAAGAGAATTTAAGTGCTTCGCAATGATGTAATACACGAGGTTTGCAAAACCATACAATCTGGTTTGAAAATTTCGACTTAGCTTACTTTATGCTTACATTTATATTTCACTTTTATCCGGTATGAAATTTTTTGTTATTTAATTTGTTACACAAACACTACTTTTTGAGCTTAGTACTTCTTTCGCGTTTGTGTTAATCATTTAGAATTCAAAGAGTAGGTCAGGAAAAAGAAATATAGGAAGTATCATATAATCAATGCTTCTAAAATTATGCTTCTTCAGTATTTTTACTTGTTTATTTTTATATCTTTTTCTGTACTTGGTTTTTTGTATTTTGCTGTATATCATGCCATGCCAGTAAAATTTGTTAAAAAGGTTTGAGTGATTGTACTTTATCGAGTGGAAAAATCCATTGAATTTATTTAAAAAATACATTGCTAACAAGACATTTTTAAAAGTTTGATTCAGAAGGTTGAACATTGTCTCACGTTTAGTTTTTAGAATTAACGCTTGGGTTTATTATTACAGCTGAACAAATAGATAAGTGGAGTATTCTGATAGGTAATATTGAGATGCTTAGTGCATCAGCATGTCCATATGCAATTATTTTCAGTATTTTGATTTACCTAACATTCTCTGCAGGACTTTTTTTTTTGAGTAATATCTGTATTTTTTTATCTTTGCACTTTTTAGTATGAAGTTTTTTGGTATTATTCAGGTATTGCTCAAATCCTGAAGCAAACATAGATTTCACATAATTTTCAGGTAAATGGCATCTCGAAGAGGTTTAAAAGTGTTACTGCGCTGTTTGTATCGTCGTCCCTATCTCATGCCGTCGCCATGCAGTATTACTTCTACAGCTCATCTGTTTTACACTTCTCGATTGGCCAGCAAACCGACGACGGCTGAAAGTTTTGAATTTCAAGCAGAAACAAAGAATTTATTGGATATCGTTGCAAAATCACTTTATTCGGATCAAGAGGTTAATTTTTTGCTGTTGGGTATTAGTCCTTTTATTCTTTTCAAACAATTCAGTCTTATTCTGTATTTCAGCATGAATAAATTTGAATTCTCTCCTCTTTTCTGATGCAAGCGACTAGTTTCTTATACATCATATGTTGATCTTTAAGGTTTTCATTCGGGAATTGATATCAAATGCAAGTGATGCTCTGGAGAAGAGACGATGCAAACATCTGGAAACTAATAAAGATACAAATATTCCTTATGAAATTAAAATAACCACAGATGAAGATGCACGGTTGATTATTTTCGAAGATAATGGAATTGGAATGGACAAGGAAGATTTAGTGAACTGTCTGGGAACTATAGCTAAATCAGGTGAATAATCATTAGAGTTCTTCCATTTTCTTTAAAACTACTGTACCCATTTATCCCCAGTACTCTTTTAGGTGTTTGTATCTTTCTGCAGATTGTTAGGAATGCAAAAATTTTTTTAGTATCCTGAAGACGCATTAATGATCTTGCAAGTTGGACATTAACTTCAATTTCTGATGATAAATTCAAATTCCGCTATCAGTTTACATTCCACTATTTAATGGTGCTATTATTGTAACATTATATTCGCATGAGTTATGTTTCTCAAGCCACATTTCTCTTAATAAAATCTTAGTGATGTTCTTTTGTGATGAAGTTTATATATATTAGGTGGAAGAGTCTCATTCTTTCCAATTAGTAGATTACTTTTTAACTATTATTAATTAATAATAAATTCAGCTTTGCTTATTGGTATAAAACTTATATTATATAATGGTAGGACTTACATTTGATAAAAAAGTTGTGTCTTTCTCTATCAGTTTCACTCTTTTTCTCTCCAGGCTCAAAAAAATTCATGGAAGAGCAATCTTCGCAGGGCCATGTGTCTACAGAAAGTATCATTGGACAATTTGGCGTCGGTTTCTATTCGGCATTCATGGTTGCAAATAATGTTGTAGTGAAAACGCGAAAAGAAGGTAGCGATAAAGGTTATTTGTGGAAGTGGAATGGGTATGTTTGAATAACGTTAAAATTTTTTTTGTATTGTCGTATAGTGATATAAAAGCTCATTTCTAGGATAAAATAATATAATTTGGGTTATCTTGCTAATTTATTTGTAACATGGATATTATATATTCTAGTTTATATATTTTATATATTTGCTTAATTATATATTCTATCTAGAGTTGAAAAACAGGTAAAAGTAAATTTTCTAGAGGAGATGCATATTCAGTGGAAGAAATGAGTTCATTACCAGTAGGTTCACGTATTGAAGTGACACTTCGTCCTGGTAATGCAGCGGAATTTGCGAAAAAAGATAAAGTTGTGGAAGTGATTAACAAATATTCCTACTTTATCACTTTACCTATCACGGTGAATGGTGAACGGGTGAATACCGTAGAAGCTATTTGGACAATGAATCCAAAAGAGGTGAATTCTGAAATGCATGACATTTTCTTCCGACAACTCGCCAAGACGCATTCACCTCATCTAGTAAATGATCGGCCACAATATATTATTCATTATAAGGTTACTCGAACTTATTTAATTTCAAGTTATTTTTTTTATTAAATCTCATTCAATATTTATTTGATTTGCACATTTTTTGTGATGATGCTGATGTTCGTTTCGTCATTGCGATCGTAAAACACATAAAAATTCAAAATTATACGAGTGAATTGGACATGTACATACATAGCGCATTAAATCGCTAATTGAAACTGTCGCATTGTAAATTTGAAATCAAAGTCCAAAGATATATATGCTACAGGCAGATGCTCCGATAAATGTCAGATCTTTGCTGTATGTTCCATCTCATAATGTATCGCAGATTGAGTTTGCCAGTTCGGCCGATCAGTCCGGAGTATCTCTGTATGCACGAAGAGTTCTCATAAAGGTTCCTTTTTTGACTATTTATGATTGACTAACCAGTTCATTTGAAGTAGTTGCAAGTGGCGGTGTGAGTGTTCTACCGCTATGTTATATATGTAATAAGTCAGTAGAGAAGGTTTAAAAATTCCAACAATTTTAGATATAAATGGTCAAATTATTTCAGACTGGAAAAGAGTAATGATAAATTTGCCGATTAAATGAATTTTAATTCATATCTCATGCATTCTTTATTTCAGTCAAATGCCAAAGATCTTTTACCGCGATATTTGCGTTTTCTAGTGGGCGTAATTGATTCGGAAGATATTCCACTGAATTTGAGTCGCGAAATGCTGCAAATGGATGCTGTTCTTGTGTAATATTTCTTTTTCATTTATCGAAATATCTAGCGATTTCCCATATTCTTACAATATAAGGATCGCTAGATTTGTATTTCGACTTCTTGCATATCTTGAAAATTCTATTTTGGAAGAGGTTAATACATAAAATCAAAAAACCGCAGTGTACAAATCATCTGCAAATGAGTTTAGTACTTTCTAAATAATTACGAAGCGGATGCAATTAAGGTGATGATATAATAATTCAAATATGTGTATCTTAGATAGTAGTAAAAACGAGCTTTTAAAATAATTTTTGTGTTTTGATTACAAACTGTTCAGGAAGTTGCGTCAAATTTTAACCGACAAAGTAGTATCATATTTTGTGAATGAAATGAAGAAAGATCGAATAAAATATAAAGAATTCTACAACGGTTATTCTTTATATTTTAAGGAAGGTGTTTGTACCGAAAATGATCAAAACATTAAGGTTAGTTTAATTTCCTTTGAATTAGGACATATTCTTTTTATTCTCATAGAGCATTTATTTTTGATTTAGTCTGCTTTGAAAGTTACGGCTAGAATCATGTTTTGGAAAAAAGACAAGTTAATTTCTTAATTAGATTGTCCAAATGTTAATTTTTCATCTAAATGGAAGTTTTGATTTTTTGCGCAGTATCAATTAATTCCAAATAAAATATTTAAAATTAAATTACTTTGTGCTGTATATTTTAATTTGGTAGGAGATTTTGGGTTTACTTTCAAAAATTGAATAGGGTTTTTATAGAAGAAGCCATCACAGGAGAATTCCATCAGGTATTTATTTTTCCAAATCGTTTGCATTAATTAAATGCAAAATTTTAGGAGCAGATTGGTTCGCTTTTGTTGTTTGAATCATCAAGTCTCAAAGCGGGAACTTTGACTAGCTTGAATGAATATGTAGACCGAATGCAAAAGGATCAGAATGAAATTTTTTACTTGTTTGCTCCAAGGTAAATTCTTTATTCAGTTATGTGATCTATTAGAATTTTTGGGGTATGCGAAGAACGTGATGCAAGTGAAGTCCAGTATGAAGTAAAATGATGTTTTTTATGCAAATAAAGCTCATTGCCAAATCTCACTTTTTAGTATATTCAAATTGATAAGATTTGGTTCATTCGTAGTTAGATCATATTTTCTTTTTCCAGCCGTCAGCTTGCAGAACATTCTCCCTATTACGAGATGTTCAAATCAGAAAACAAGGAAGTTCTTTTTGTATATGATGCTGCCGATGAAGTTTGCTTACTGGCTATGCAACAGTTCCGAATGAAGTCAATCAAATCAGCTGAAAATTGGACTCGTGTTGAAGCGGGTGGTGACTCGCAAACTGCAAGTAAACATAATTTTAAATGCATTCGAATTATTTTGTATTATTACGAAGCTTTAATCTTTTTGCTTTACATTTCCCTCCATAAATTTTAAGTTAGTGATAAAACTGCAATACAAATTTCTCTCCTTAATGCGTGTGTTGGAATTTTTTGTTTTAAAACCATATATAAATTTTTGTTATAGCAATAACAATGCGCGATGCTGACAAGAAAGAGCTGCTCGACTGGTTGAAAACTACATTAGGAAGCGTGAAAGTAAATGACATAAAGGTATTTTGAATACAGATCGTTGATAATTTTACCAATGGAATAAATGTGAAGTAGATTGAATGGTTTCTCTGCTATAAGCCGTTTTTTAATGTTGCATGTAGTCATTGCTGGTATCACTTCTCTGCCAAAGTAAATACTACATGTGGTAGTCAGTCTTGATATGATCATGATATTATATCTAGCTATGTAATAAAGCATCTATTTATAATTTGGAATGTTAAGGAAGAACGAAATTATAGAAATTGAAAACAAGACTGAGTTTTATTTCTAGACTTATGATGAATAATGGTAATCAAAAGCTTTATCTGTTTCTGTTTTTCATTCAAGAACGAAATCTTTAGAGAAGAAAATTTTTTTTTTTATGTTGCAGAGCTCAAGTACAGCTAGCGAACATCCATGTATGATCACAATTGGTGCAGAAATGGGTGCTGCTCGTCATTTTCTTCGTGTTGGACAGGTCAAAGATATTGAGCATTTAGCCTTTTTGAAACCAACTCTTCATATTAATCTGAACCATTCAATTATCAATGCACTAATCAAGTTGCATAAATCAGAACCGGAAGTAGCTGGTCTTGTTGCTGAACAGGTACGGATATTTTTTCCACTTCTATTGTATTTACAATAAGAAGTGGGCTTTGTACTTTTCGAAACCGAGATGTTTTAAGGACGCAAGCATGGATTCATTTGAACTAGTTTTGAATTTTGTAGTGAGGATTGCTAAACTTTTTTGACGTAGTTGCTATCTCTAGGATGCAAAAAAATTTACAAATCTCATTGAACTACATGACGAGACTTTTCTTGCGACGATCCGCTTAATATTAACTTGGGCATAAATTTCAAGTTATTAGTAAAGCTATCTCACAATTCCTTTAGAAGGAAAAATGATTCTGTAACAAATGTCTCTTGTTGGAATTAGGTATTTCGTGCTTTGTCGGCTCCGCTACCAGATAAAAATGATACATTGGAGGTCTTATATCTATCATTTGGCAATTCAAGTTCGTATTCCAAAAGATTCATATTCTGCAAATGTTGAATTAAGACTTTCGAGTTTCAAAATTCGAAAGAAGTAAACAAGTTGGTTTTCAGATCTATGACAATGCCCTGGTAACTTGCGGATTGATGAAAGATTCATCAAAAATGGTTGACCGGGTTAATCGACTGCTAAGTGAATTTCTGAAGCCGAAGTCATCAATACTTACACCCTGATCTTTTTTTACTGTCATTGTTACTTGTTATTTTAATTATTTGAATCATAGACGATACGTTGCATTGAATGAATGGACGTGATGACCAGTGTAGTTTTTTTTTTTAACATAAGATATATCTAATTTAGTTTTTTTGGAAATCCAAGAAACACAAAATGTGAGTGACAATTTGGTTTTCACAAAATACGTCTTATCTAAATAGAATTTCTTAAAATGTAAAATCGGTCTTAGTACCTTTTTTTTGTGCCATTCATATTGATGTTATGTTTCCTCCATGAAATGAATAAAAATTATCGAAAATAGAAAAAAGTTTGTATATCTGTAAAGGATTACAGATTCCAGGTGGTATTCTTCTGCTAATTTTTCCTGGGGCGCATTGATCAGTTCTTTTTCATTCATTCCTTATCTAACCAATATCACTAACAGAGACTGCTGGAAGAATGCAGGCTCTACTGCAAGCATACGAGGACATGCCTCCTGTGACAAGGATTTATACGACCGCATGTGTCTTAACTACACTTGCAGTGGTAAGTATATAAATTATTAATTGCGATGTTTTATAAACTGTAATGTTTTTGAAAAAAATTTTTTACTCGTTTCAAAATTGACTCGAACTCCTCATGGCTGCATTCATTTACAACTATGTTATATTAGTTCCTGCTATTAATCCTTTCTTATTCTATGGCACTTCTCTTTTTCCTCTTTCCAGTTTGTTAATGTTGCATTTCTAGTCATGCACCTTATCTTTGAGTATAAAAAAGACACATCACAACATTTAAGCAATTTAACATCCCTTATGCTATATGATTCTGAAATCACATATGGATTATCATACGGTTTTTTTGGATAAACTTAAATTGTAATGAATTTCAGTTGTTTTTATTTCAGCAACTGGATTTTGTTACGCCATTTCATTTATATTTTAACTGGAATTTAATTATTTATGATTATCAGGTTAGTTGGTTTGTTTCCATTAGCGAGGTATAGTTTACTGAGTTTTTTAAAGTAAACTTAGCAAATGATGTGAGCAAGTTTAAAAGAAAGTAATTTTACCTGCATTGGATTTATATTGTAAAATATTGGAATTTAAAATAGATTTAAATAAATGTTTTTTGACTAAAAATTATTTCATATCAATGGGAAATAGTGTGGATTCACTTGTAGATTATTTGCCGTCGTATCTAATTTCTACTTAATGCAATATTTGGCTGAATTTTTGATTCTTGTTTCTTAACATCAAATAAATTTATTTCCAGTTTTGGCGATTATTAACATCGTTTTGTTTCTTTGGTTCATTTGGGTTTAGTTTCTTGTTCAACATGATTTTTACATATCGATATTGCATGATGCTCGAAGAAGGTTCGTTTCGTGGACGACGTGCTGACTTCGCTTTCATGTTCATTTTTGGAGCAGTTTTTATGGTAACATATTTTCCACAATGATCACTTTATGTTTGGATCATGTTTTTGTTGAATATGGAGAATTTTGAAGATTCTTTGACGTCTTTTGAAAGAATTCTGTGTTTTAAATATATGTTAAAAGTTAATAACGAAGTAATGACATTTTATTCTTTCGGTTAACTGTTACGAAGATTTACATGGTTCTGAGCCTCACATTACATATTTCAAAAGAATTTTCGTAGTGATAAAGGTCGAAATGTTAAGTGAGTTTTCAGAATGTTTCATATTGGTGCTTAGTGCAGGTAATTGATCTTTAAGATAGATATTATTTAGTAATCAGCAGATATTGCAAAGTGTTTTAAAATTACCTGCCAAAAGTAAGTACGCTTGTTGTCTTTTTCATTCAATAATTTTGGGAAATTTGTTTTTTCTTAACATTTTCCAAGTTTTTGCCATAGACGAGCTGACAAAAACTGTTTAAAATAATTCGAAAAGTATAGTTTCGTGCAAGGCAACGTTTGACCTGTTTCGCTTTGCGTACGCAAATTCAATTATGACGATCATTTTTTTATTAGTTTGGATGAGATTTTCTAGGCATTTGTATTATGAAATTGAAATTTCAGACTTTCTATTTGATATATGCCAAATCTCTACAATACTAATTATTAATGATGGATTTAAATCTACTTTCTGCAGTTTGTTAATGTTTTAGATTATTTGTGGTACTTTTGTGCATATGGTATTTCTTGGGCAAGCTTTTACCATTATGCTTGTTTACGTCTGGAGTAGACGGAATCCATATGTACGCATGAATTTTTTTGGTGTCCTCAGTTTTAATGCTCCTTACTTACCGTGGGTGCTGCTTTTATTCTCGCTGCTCCTCGGTAATAATGCTATCGTTGATTTCATGGGTGAGTTAAGTTCAAGTAATTTGATATATTTTTCTTTAATTTCAAAAATTCTTTTGGGAAATATATTGCTAAATTAACAAACTCCTCATCTCGATCACTATCAGTTCGCAACGTTAACTCGTATTTACAAATTTGTATTGACGATGGCCTCAATTCTAATAAATGAATTGTTCACTATGAGCAATTTAGACCAGCATTTTTAAGATAAAATAAGAGGACTTCTAACATCCTTCCAATTGATTCTTCCAGTTGTTTTTTGAAGCAGATCTTTGGAACCTTGATAACCTTGATATTGATATTTGGAGCTACTTGATTAAATTAAATTTGATAGTAGAATTTACGATTACCTACATACTGATTTAATATTTCGATTTCAAAACAATACTTCCAGGAATAGCATGTGGTCATTTCTATTTCTTCCTGGAAGACGTGTTTCCACTGCAACAGAACGGTTTTCGTGTTTTGCAAACACCTCAACTATTAAAGTGGCTGCTAGACCCAATTCCTGTTGAACCGGTTGATGTAGATGAACGACCTGGTGGTTTCAACTGGGGTGAACAGCCGCCTAGACTTGAATAGGCCCACAATCTGTTTTGTTATTGTTATTTTATATTTATTGTATTTCTCGTGAGAGAATTCGCAGATTTTTAAAATTTCTACAGATATAGCTTGAGATATTTAGCAGTGTTTTCTTGTTTTGCATTTTTCAAAGTCTTTTAAAAGGTCATTGGCACTCTTCATTTGTTAGCTTCAATTCTTGTGCCTCTCTTGGATAGATCAATTGAATATGTATTTTTAATTGTCATTATCTTCTAAAAAGGAAAACAAAGTGAAACGCGAACGCGTGCCAAACAGTGCAAAACGAAGGTTATTGTTAAGTTTGCTTATTACGATACATCCCTGAAATTGTTAGAAGAGAAACATATACAGCTGTTTTCTTTCACTATCTTTATGTTTTCTCTCTATGCTGTGATATGACTTGATATTTAAACAGATATTTATTAGCTGCATGTTTTTCCTTTGGGAAACAGTTGCACAGATGATGTGTAATAGGTTCTTTTAAATTGGCAGTATTCTATTTATAGTGACAATCCTGTACGATTTATTTTCTTTTTATTTTGATTGTAAATTGATGATTCCGATTAAAATGCTTCATTATCATATAATGTAAATGAAATTCCACATAGGTAATTGCTGGCTTTCTCGCTATCATATTATAGTGGAAATCAATGGATTTAATGCATAGCATGCAACATTATTGAAACTTATGATAGATAATTAAAACAAGTGATATTTAATTCGAATTACGAAGTGCAAAAATTTGGAAGTACAATTTGATGGAAAGGATATTGTAGATGATAGTATTGATAGGTAGGGAGTGTAAAAGATTTGGAAGAATGCAGTGAATTACACAAATCTCTATTTAACTATCATGTATTCTTTGAAATTTGATCATAGAAATACTTCTTATCATATATCTCTGATGATTAGATGGAAAGTATTATACACTGCTGATGTCGCTATAATTCATTGAGAGATTGCCTTATAAACGTCTTTGTCTTTTAATTGTTCTTTGTCTTTTATATGAAACAAATGTAGCTAACAAGTAATTAAACAGTGCCTTTTATTCTCATCGCTTCTTCCTTCCCACATGACCATATTGTGACCCAATGGGTTAATTTTGGATTTCCGACAACTTTATTTTATTTCATAACCTCGTTCAACTTGCCTGTAACAGTTACCGCCTGTTCTATGTGTATTCATACAACCGTTGTTGTCACCGATTCCAATGGCAGCAGTAAATGAATGAGTGTTCTTGCGTGATCATTTCGAAAAGGTCATGTTAATTTCACTCACTCCTTAATTCCCCCGCAATCAGAACTGAACATCTCTAACGAAGTGTCGCATGACATATTACACCCTTATTTTCAAGAACCGGTTTAGTATAGTATATATGGCACGATTGACGCATCATTACGGGTACGTGACTCGTAATAATGCATCAACCATGCCATATATACTATATAATTGATATATATATATATATGGTTGATGCAATCACATAGTCTCTTACATTATGATGCCATAGTTGGAAGTACATTTGAAGTGGTGCTGTAATGCAGTCACACTAATGTTTAGCAGTAATTCTCCTAGTTCTGGAATAAGATAGTGATTACTTTATCCACTTCTTATGATATGATATTTTTAGTTTTATGTTGAGAAAGTAGCAGTTTTAGTCTCTGATGAGACAGAATAAGCATTTCAGGTAATAAAATAATGAATGTTGTGACTTGAGCATCCGTTATTCAAAAGTATGACGCTAAATCTGCTAACACATCAGAAGGATATTCTCTCTGCTTACGATGTTATACTCAAATCACCAAATTGTGACCACTGGTCTGTCTAATTCATTTCTTTTGCTTATTATGCTCTCAACCTCAGTGAATGTGTTTAAAATCTTTAAAGTTTTGTTTGAATTTAGAGTTCATACGAAGATTTGTAAATGAAGATTCAAATTCATATGAATAAATAACATGTAATATATTCTCGTCATATATTATATCGTACCTTTTCAATTTTTCTGCTCATTAATATATACTTTTTATCATAACTCTTCAGACGAGGTTGGCATTATCAGCATTACCTGAAAAATTGACGAATTGTTTTGATAACCTTTGAGAATATATAAAGCTTATGGAAAAAAATCTTTGAAGAGATTTCATTGTTGTAATAACACTTTAACTTTTTAGGGCAATTCTGGAATATGAAAGCAATTCGAATATCATTAAGGTAGCAGATACTGGAGGTGATTTTTACTACGATAACCTTTAAGCATAGTTAATAATTATCGTTGTCTGATGAATTTTGTCTGAATTGTGATTCTCCTAATGTGACTGAGCAAACTATTTGTACATAGCTGTATATACAAATATGTGCTATAGCATTAAAATAAGAAACAACAATTAATATCCGTTTTTGGAAGTAATGCTTTGAACAGATGGCGGTATGGAAGAATTGTCGAGGAACTTTGCAGCCGGAAGATTGCAGTACGGTATCGGAGCTGTCAAATGCGGTGCTTCAGCGAGCGCAAAAATCGTCCTCATCCAATGGGTAAGATTTTTCATTTGTATAATTTGACCTGATATCTAGAATGCTTCACTTGTAGTTTCTTGTGGTATAAAAAAATAAGTTTTCCGATTTACCTTGTTACTACAGTTTGATATATTGTTAAGATCAGTTCTCAACTTTCAGCATTTGTAACATTTTTAATTTTTCGGTAACTTCCAGCATTTAAAGTTTGCGCTTATTACCACAGTTGAATACAAGAGTATGTTTCAGCAGGGTGAAGGTGTCCCATCGTCGCGTTTAGTTACAACAGCCAATCATGGCACTGAATTGAAACGATTCTTGCGCGGTGTACATGTGGTATGTTTTTAAAGAAAAACTAGGTAGAAAGAGCGCTTGGTAAAAAATACAAGAGGTGTTTTTTCATTGTTTATTATGCTCTATATTTTATTGTCATTCTTATAAATCCAGCTGCTAAAGACGTAGTGCGGATTATTTCTAGATCTTATAATTTAAATGATGGTTGGAATATATTAATATGCAGATCCTTTGTTTAAATTATTTCAGATTTTAATTGCTCGAAGTGAAGAAGATGTTGATATGGAAAGCATATTGCGCGTAGTCAATAGATTGCCAGGTGTGAGTGAAGCTGTGCCAACATTGACTGAAATTTCGGAATTTACACATCCAGAAGCAATTGGGACTACCTATCATCCGGTGAAACCAAAAAAGTCTGTTCGAATTTCTTCATATTAATTTTTTTCATAATACGTACAACTTTCTTACATAAAGCTTTTCTGCAGAAAGATATATTTATAATTTACTGTTCTAATAAGCACGAAAAATCCTCATTTTTCTTTAGTTTGGTGCTATTGCATGACAATGATAGTTAAGTAAGTAACTAGATTGATCATTTTTTCTAAAAAGAGGTTTATAATGTTGCCTGCTATTTCGATCATGAGCAGCTACTCTGTTTGTACTGGCTATAGTCCATCTAAGCTAGTCTGTAGTCCTGGCATTATTTCATATAAATTGTTTTAAGAGAGCATACGGAGATTGGCGATATTTGTACTCTTGCAGTGAAATTGATACGAGCAGTCGAGAAAATTTCTGGAAAGAAGTAAGGGCACAAGAGATTGATCGAATTGCTGAAGAAAGGAAGCGAGAAAAGGAAAAGAATGAAATAGCTCTTCGTGAAAGAAATGAACTAAGCGAAAGGATACATGCCCAGCTGTGTTCGGAAAAAGAAACTAAAAAATCGAATGAATCTTCGAGTGCAACAATATGTTAGTTCATTTTAGTAAAATTTTAAATAATATAGATACTAAGATTTTTTCAGGTAACTTAGACACAAAAAGAAATACAGAAATTATTTGAAGAGTTTTTGACGAACTATTCAAATTTCATCAGCTATTGTTGTTAATTTAAAATGGCTCAGTTAAGATGTTAAGATGTTAAGGGCCATTTCGTATTTGAACGCACTAGCGATATGTGAGAAAAATTCTGAGTATGTTTATTTTGCATCCATATACTAAAATTATTCTATAATTTATCATTTGAAAATTGAGTTTCAGATGAAAAAGGCATAATTCGAGCGAATGATTTAAGACAGGTTAAAGAGCTCTTATTCGAGAAAGCGTCTGATAAACCACAACAGTGTATCACAGAACACTGTAAAATACTACCGGTGGCTACAGAGCGAACAATAAAACAAACTTCAGGATGCATTTCAGCTAATGAAGGCAATATTGATATCACTGAAGAGGTTACATTGACGAACAGATCTCAGAAAAAGAGAACTCAACAGGAAGGTGGAGTAAACGGTTCTGTTATTTATGAAACGAGTAGAATTTTCACCCAGAAGGATACTTTGAAAAAAGCTGAAAGCGAAGAAGATGAAAAGTCATTACATGGAGTGCGTGTTATAGCTTTATGGGACTATCAAGCTGGTAAGTTGATGTTTAATTTCAATGTTTTTGACAAGCATTGAACAGATAGGCTTGCATCATATAAATAAATAAAAGTTTGCATCACTGATTCATTGCCGTGCAAATTTTTATTTACTGAGAAAATGCTTTATCATCTGAACGGTTCATGGTTTTCATGGTTCTTTTAAGTTTCTCGTTAGGAAAATGCTATCAATTCAATGATTGAGTTTCACGGATTGTGAATCTATGAAGTTGAAAAAAAAGAAAAAAATTATCGATTCTTTTCAGCTGACGAAACTGAAATTTCGTTTAACCCAGATGATATTATTACGGAAGTGGATCAAATTGATAAAGGTTGGTGGCGAGGTCGAGCTCCAGATGGTCATTATGGACTCTTTCCTGCTAATTACGTCAGTTTGTTGTGAGCAAATGAAAGAAAAAATTTCCATCCCTTTCATCTAGTAAGACTTCTATTTTTTCTAAAAACTTTAAATCATCAATGTCATGGAAGGGTGATGACTCCCAGATATCTTTTACTGCCGAGCTGATTTTGGGGTAATTAACCCAGAGCAAATCTTATTAGATGAGGTACTATTGATGTGAGGGGATTATGGAGGAGTTGTAAAAATACACGACGATCGGAGTC
>UPTC01000594.1:0-32354 GCA_900537255.1 Acanthocheilonema viteae | reverse complement strand
CAACAATAACAACAACAACAATAACAACAACAACAATAGTAGCAACAACGATGATAACAACATTAACAATGCCAACAGCAATTATAGCAATAGTAGCAAATGCAACAGCAAAATTAATAGTTCATATTGCAGTAAGCATTGTTTATGCGACATATTATATGTTCAAAGTTCAGGTTTTAAACTTTTTTCTTTGCTCAGAATTCATTTTCCAATATTTAACCAATAAGGCATTATCAGTGATCAGGTTAAAAGTCTCAGAAAACCATTAATTTTGATTTCTTCGTTGGAAGATTTTAAGAATTAATGTGATGATTTCTTTTTATTCATACTTTCTGATAACTACTAATAAGTTGCTATGCCTGTTATTATTATAAGATTCGAATTTGAAGCATCAAAGATATAAACAGCAATGTTCAGTTTCATATTTTATATACAAATTATTAATATATTATGAGAAAAAAAAATTAATTAATCAAAGACATACTTCAATTCTTGCAATGACCCATTTGTTATTTAAAATCAATAATCGATGAGTAACACTGTAATGGTTGGTAATTTTAATTATGAAATGACATTAATTTGTATAATTATGATTTTATGTAAAATTTAAATTTCTAAATGAAGGTTTAGTACTACATATTTTTTTTACAATACATCATATAGTAAATGATAAAAAAGATGGGAAATTTCAAGAAAGAATTATCGATAAACTGATTTTCACATATAGCATATGATTTTGAAATGATGAAACTAATTTACTTGTCATTCAAGCAGTTGTTACAGGAGAAAGAAGAAGAGAATTGCAGCTTAATCATCAATCGCCCTAATAATACTTTCATAAATGAATAATAAAATTCGATTATTCTAACATTCAAATTTTATTTTGTTGTGACGAAGTTGAAATTCCATTGTGCTGTTAAATTACTCAAATGGTTGGCTGGAAATTTTGCAATCAAAAATGATATACCATGACTGAAATGATTATGATAATGATTATCTGACATACATATTGCTGGTAATTGAAGGATGATTTTATAACTAGAAATGATACAAAAAAATAAATAAATAAATGATATCATGAAACTCCTTTTCTTTTTGTTAAATTTTTTCAAATTCATTTATCAATAATATTGCATTTCGATGATTTAAATACTTCCGTAGTACCATAGATTGACAATATCATTAATTGTAGATATCATTATTATCTCAACATTGTTATTTTCTAGATATTATCAGTTATTTTTTATATCATCAATTTATCAATTTTTTCGAAAAGTCTTATCAAGCAATAATGATTTGCTCAATGCATTTAGCATTTACTGGCAACAAATAGAATAAAAAGCTTGAAATAATAATAATGACTAACAATACATTTTTGTATGTATTGCTATATGTAAAAATCGGAAATTGAAATGGAAGAAAATGAAAAACCTCACTTAGCTTTCTGTCCATTTTTGCTTATTTCTTTTTATTTTTATTTTTCATCCTACCACTTTTATTATTTCAATATTATGATAAGTTATCAATTGAAAAGCAAAAATAATAAAAATTAAAAAGAAAAGGGAATTTGTCTAATGAAAGTTTTAAACAATAATTGTTTACAATAAAAGTAAAATGATATGTGATAATCTGTTTCTAAAGTTAAGTATTTCATTTCTCTCGATTTTCACGTCTGCATTTAGTTCCAGCCGATCTTTCTTTCTATTTTTCCTTTTTTTTTCATTCCAGTATCATTTTAATTCTTAATTCTCTGTCATTTTTACATTTTTTTTTAGCTATAAACTGCCTGTGAAGTATTAATTAAGCAAAGTTTTTGGTTGTTTACAATAATTTTTCTTCTTCAAATAATCTAATTTAAAATTTTAAAAAAATCTAAAAAACGAAAGTGATATAGAAATATATTTGTTTCCCTTGATGATTTTAATGTGTCCTTTACAGTAGTTCCTTTCAAATATCGAAACATGAATAGAGCTAAGTTAAATATTTTAATAGTTTCAGATGCAATCAATTTCTATTATTGTTGGCAATATTGCATCTTCTTTTTTTGTTTGCTATATAAAAAATGAACACAATGAATCGCTGTAAAATTATGTTTAAAAATAACTTCTTTTCTCTTTAATAATTTAATTCAAAATTTGAAAAGACTGGAAAATGAAATCAATTTGGAAATATATTCATTTCTTTTGATGCTTTTAATAAATTTTTACGTTCTTTGCAACAGTTCCTTTCAATTATTGAAACATGAATAGAGATTTCGAAAAGTTATTATTAATTATTTCATTACTATACAAACAAACAATCAAACAAACACACACACATACACACACGTGCATACATATACACAAATATATGTACACTTTAAAATATCTTTTTATTAAGATAAATTCATAATTGATAGTACATCAAAAACTGACCGCTATAGTTCTTTGACAAACCTCGTTCTCAAAAAAATATACATACTTTTATCTGTATTGTTCAACTTTCTTAATCTAATAATTTATCAATAATAAATATGATGATGTTATTTTTAGATAACCAGGATTAGTGATATGGATAATATTGCTGGTTACAATTTATTATTAAATTGTTGATTTTATTAGTAGAACGATAATTTCAGTGTATTATTTATTGATTTCATTAATGAGAAAAAAAAAACTGATGAACACAGCTGTGAAACTAATTAATTTTATTATTTTTATTGGTCATTAAAAATTTTAGTATTTTTGTTTTTTTTTTTCTTAGATGAAAATGAAAATAAGTGAGAGAGAAAAAAAGATGTGGTGGGTAAACACAATAAAATGGTAGCAGATGTTCATGCAAATAAATTTTAAGTTTCAAAGAATGTAAAATGAAATTTCTAACTTTTTCATATTCCTTCGCTTTTTCCTTTTTTCCTCTTTTCAATTCCTCTCTTATTATCTTAATCTCCTTACCATCCATCTCTTTTCATCTCCTCCTACTTCATATTCAACTTCTATTCCCTTCCTCATCTCTTTTCTAACATTAATGTTATCTTTTTTTTTTTGCCATAAAATTATTCAATATACCACACCCAATTTAATTTTATACGATGAACATCGTTATAGATTAGGAATTTAAAACTGTGGTGCTATTCAACCTTTTTTATCACTCATTGTTTCCTTTCTTATCGTCATGTTCGAATATGTTAGCACAATGTTTCACTTTTTTTTTTTTTAATTTTCTCATGTGCTATGCATTATTTGACAATATCGATACTTACCAATATTATCAATAAGTGTAATTTAAAATACTCTTATCTTAATGTGATATCTAAATGAGTAAGTTGAGGATGATTTAAAATGCAAGAGTAATTTAATTAATATATCAATAAAGTGCATTTGGATAGTATTAAAGTTTACTGCAAAATTTTTGCGGATACGAATGATTTACGTTTTGATTTCTTCAATTCAATCACTTAAGTGTTTAGTTTTAAAATATTCTTATAACTTAGCATTTCCTTTTCTTCTTTTATATTGTATGGAATTATTAAATGATCTTACTTTTATTACGATATTAAATGATCGTAATGTTATTTTTATTATTTTTTTTCATTGTAATAAAGAAAAAAACGAAGAATGATTCATGCGAATGTTAAGAAACAGAAAAAAAAGAAGAGATTGTGCTAATTTCTTAATTTATAAATTCGTACAACAACTTACTAAATTTGAAACATGCAAATGATTTACTGATGCATAATTTGTTATGGCAATTCGATCATTAAAATAAACAAACAAATAAAATTTCTTTTGTTTCAGATTAGGAAAATAAACAGTTGTTGAGTATTATTTTCATATGAAAAATGCAAGATTTTTTACTTCTTGTCTTTTAAATTTTAATTCTTCACGTTTTTCTTTTTAATCAAAAATCACCTTTTGTACATTTTATATAGTTCAGTAATTTATTTGCTTCATTTGAATAAAATTAGAAACCTTATAATTTGATCTGTTCAGAGAACTTTATATTTTTATTACCATATAATTTAAAATCGTAATTTATTTCATTGATCTATCTCTATTAGTTCTTTTGCAATTTACTATTAACCCCCTCCCATATAATATTATTAATCATTTTCCTTGCAAATCTAAAAAAAACGAATAAGTACACAATTATGGTGAAATATTAATGCAAATAATAATAGCTCGAATTGTTTATCAATTTACTAAAATATCAATAAATTAATGCCAAAGAGTGTTTTCATGAGGATTAGATTTTGAAAAATGTTTGCTAAATCTAAGAGAAATAATTATCATTAAGTTTTCTATGAGTTGAGAAATAACAGAAAATATGCGCTCAATTTTATACCATCATGCAATAAACAATTGAAGAGATTAGTGAGCAGTGTACTATTATAAGGATAAGTAATGATTAAAGATAAGCTGCAAATATAATGATTGATTAGCATGAACAAATTTTCATTTGCAAATGATAGCAACTGAAAAAAAAACAAGAAAGATGGATAAAATGAAAAAATTCTTCACAATCTGTCAAGCTTTTCTGGTATCATTTGTGCAGGTTTTATTGTTGTTTTAAGAAATTTCTAAAGTCAAAAATGAAAGATTGCAAAGAAAAGGAGGTAGACAATAATAGTTTGAATAATTTTTTTTTTGCTATCTCAAAAGCAATTAATATTATTTGTTTTAAAATCGTTTTTCAATGAAAGAATTAAATTGAAGGATAATTTTGGATGAATTAATCAAATAAAAATAAGGAGGAATAAGTTATGTAAAAAATCTAATAGTAATGAAAAATGAGTACGATGAATCCTTCCATGTGCTGAAGTGTCATTGATCAAACTTATATTAAATTACTTTTTGTATTGTTTTTTCCATATTGATCATTCTTATAAAATCAATTATCATAATACAAAACAAAGTTAATTATATATTGAACTATGCTGAAATGTTGGAAATTATAATAATGCAATTTTTTTTTACCAATCTAATTTATTCGTTTGTTTATTTTTAAATGCGTTTCAGATATCAGATTAAAATTCTTGTAAATTTTTAAAAATTCACTTAGAAGTAAATTTTAAAAAATTTTTAGTGTTACTCGTTCCTATTGTTAATTTTAAAATTGTTAAATCTCAGACACATAATATTTTAGTGGAATGAAAATCAATAGCCTATCATAATATATTTGTTCATTCTCATTCTTTTAATCCCATTGTACCATATTGATAAATTAATTTAGATGAGGATAGTTTTTTTTTTTTCATCCTTTACTTTTAATAATTATTTTATCCACCTTGAAATTTTATTTCATTTCAAAAAACTAATCAGTACATCATTATCATATTTCCATTACTCTTTTATTTCAATATATCTTAATTAGTGAATAAGGATAAATTAAAATTTGTTCACATTAAATGATTGCTTTTTTACCGTACATTTAATTGTTCATTGATTTAATGAAAAATGACAATGCTATTTTAAATCTATCAATGCATTTTAATCATCTAATTTTAATGAACATATGCTGTGCTATCAATTGTTCGATTATTTTCAACATTGCATAGAAGAGCACTTCTGATTTCCTTTCGTAGCCCATATTAGCTATTAATTTCAAGCTGCAAAGAGAAAAAATCCATCCAAATTAATCATTTATAAAATTCATTTGATTTCATGTAAATAAATCTTCATATATTAATATTCTCATTAAATTTACAGAAATAAAATGAGATATACGAATGCATATTACAAATGAGTACCACTGTAATACCATTGAAAATGCGTTTGTTGCACAGATGCGAAATTGCATTTGGTCAAAAAATGCAATTGAGTGATTGTTTAAATAACTTAGCAACACTGGTAGCATTTGAGAAGCAAGGAATTCAACAATGCTCGGCCAATCTTTCCTGTATGTCATTTTTATTTTAAATTCTTCAATTACCGTTTAAAATGTCATTATCCTCTGAAATTGACAGATGCAATTTTTTTTTTGACAGCCATCAATAATGAAAAAAAAAAAAAGAAAATTGCATTTTGCATTATACATGGTAGATTAAAATTAATAGAACAATGATAGATTTAAAATTGCATTATCATTGTTGAAATGATATTTCATTGAAATTGTTTTAATAATATGTGAAAAAAAAATAGAATTGAATTCTTACGAAATATTTGGCAAAAATATTTCAATGAAATTACTAATTTATAAATTCATTACAAATTTTAATTATATTGCAAACATTTCAAATTTGCATTTGCTTATTTCATTTTCATTGAATACTTTTCTGCACTTAGAAAAATTAAAAATTAAATTTAAATTTTAAAATTATTTGTAAATTTTAGTACCACAATATATCCATAATAGTGGTTATGACAATACTTGCGGCAAGGTGGAAAGGCAAATTAATCAATTCGCAATGCCATTGCTACAGTTATTATGTTTGTCCGGAAATATTCTAAATTTACTCATTTATCGATTACCTTATTTTCAAGGTAGCACATCGGTTCATTTCCTTAAAGTCAAAGCTTATGCCAATTTAGTGTTTGTTGAATTTAGAATTTTTGAGGTTAGTTTTCAAACTTTTATTAAAATGATACTGTAATAATTGAAATTTTGATTTATTTTCTTTTTACAATTCCGATTATTCTAAATTTTAAACATATGAAATTTCAATAGCTAATTTCCGTTATTTTTTAATTTTTCAAGCCATTTAAACGCTTAAATTAATGGGAAAAAAATTATAATAATTTTTGCAAGGTGATACATGCATGGAATCTAAATGCAGATCCCTCATTTGAAACGTTTTATTGGTACACAAAACCATTTGTCATTACAATTGCTAGCATAAGTGGTACAGTATCTACATGGTTCGTTGTATTATTTCACTTTTTAACGATTAAATTTAAATTTAAAATGAAATAATAGTAAGTTATCTTTTATGAAGACAATTATCGCATTATTCTAAATCAGTATTAAATCATCAATTAATTTTAATGTTAAATCATCAATTAATTTTAATGTTTGAAATTTGTTTGCATTAAATCTGATTCATTGCATTTTACAATTTTTTAATCAAACTTCAAATAATAAAATTAATTTTGGTCTTTTAAATTTCAAATATTAAAATTTGATTTATAATTCAGTTATAGTTATAATACAAAAGAAATATTCACAATCATACAACATTTTTTTCAACAATACCTCAGTGAAAAGATGGCACACTGATAATTTTGTCAATTTTAGGATGACATTAGTGATAACAGTTGAAACGGTGCTCTGTGTATTACTACCATTTCATTTCCGTCAAATTTGCACAAAACGAATAAGTTTGATAATATTATTTGGCTTCGTTCTGTGCAGCATTTTCTTGCATATACCATTTATATTTATTCAAACAGTTATTAGTAGCCCTATATTGAAGGAATTGGAAAATCAACAACATAACAGGTTTTTAAAAAAAATAAAATCAAATAAGAAAAGAAAAAAAGGATATTTGCATTTAAATTTACTTCCTTAAATAATACAATTCTGTTCTATTTCATTTATTATTTTAATATAATTAAAAGATTTTATCAGATGCTATTGGATTACAAATCAATATTTTATGCAAACGTACAGGGAACCATTTTATAAGTATATACAAAAAACATATTATTGGTTACAAATAACACTTTCAATTCTTATTCCAAATATCGCTATGCTTGCATGTTCCATATTAATCGTCATGCAATTTAGTTTCAAGGTAATTTAACTATTTTATTATGAGCATATCATTGAGTACGTCTACCAATGTATTGTAGGGTATATAGGATGCCACAAATTGATCATCTACCTTTATTTATCCGATATAAAACTGATTAATTTGTGATAAAATTCTAATTTTTGAGTATACAAAAATGATTCATGCAAAACTATTCAAACAGAACTTTAGAATCACGGCGAATCATTTAGTCAACGTCGAAAATGCGTGATTAGAATGACCGTTGCTACAACATTATCACATCTTTTATTGGAAGGACCAGCACTGTTAACATTTGCTGCTGTTGCAAGGAAAGGTTATTTGTTTAATTGAATTTGCAAATTAAAAAAAAAAACGAATCCTTTTTGTTCATTAGCATAAATATTAACAAAAAAATAAAAATTTCTTTTTTTTTCACAAAATTTTACTCATTTTTTCTATTTCTATAATTTGTGATATTAAAATTGATATTTTTGTAATTTAATTTATTCGAAGAAACTTTTAAAATTTAACATTTGTAATAAAATAAAAATCCAAATTTGACATTAGATAAAATATTTGAAAAATTTTTGTAATAATTAATGAATTTATATTTGTTCAGGAATAAATCTCATATATTTAAAACTTCTTTTTTTTTTTTCTCTTTATAGGTGCAGATAGTTCGGATCATGACAATAATATTTGTATATTAGCACATGGAAATAATTTGCTGTCAGTAATTAATGCTGCAACGCCATTCTTCGTATTCCTTGCATTTAATGAGCAATTCCGTCGTATGTCATTGGTATTTATACAAGTTCATTTTGTACCTCAAAGATTTATGAAAAAAGTATCCGTACCGCCAAATAAGTTACAAGGTATTAGTTCGTCCGTAAAACTAATCAATGAAGTCAGTTCATTTCCATGCAACTATACACATTTGTAAAATAATAATAATACTTTCTTATCCTTTATTAAATCCGTCTTCCTTTTCTTTTCTTTTTTTTTTTTTTTTTCTAACAAGGGAGGACATTATTTATTTAGTATTTGTTGTTTGCTTGATTTTTATTCCCTTTTTTTTTTTGACGAAATTTCTGCAAATTATAAATAAATAAAGACTTCGTTACTTTAACGAAGTCCTTATTTTATCATTTTGATTCCTTATTTTGTCACTTTAATAATAGATAGCATAAGTATGTATGCAATCAAAGATGAAGAATAAAGGATTTGTTCATGCAAAGATATTCCAACACATAATGTATCGTAATAAGTAAGTGAAGAATAGCGGAAAAAAAATTATTTGCTAGTAGCAACCGTTGTTATCCATTTTCCTCTTTTTTTTTTCCTTTAAATTCCATCGATTTATTTTTTGATTATATTTTGTTTAATCTATTAAAGCACTTTTCTTTTTCTAAATTACTTCATTTTAATGAATTCAAATAAGTTTGATGAACATTTATTCATTTCTGCTTATTTATATAAATAAGCTTTTCATCTAACTGCTCATTATTACTCTATATTCTAGCTTTTTTTTTCCATAATTTTCTGCAAAAAAATGTTACTTATAAATTCCAGGAATGTTAATTTACATTAAAAATTAATATATTCAATTTGTACTTTTATATTCTTGGCATTTCAGGTTAGAGTTCAAAAAAACTTTATGGATATCACTGTAAAGATATTCGTATAAAGAGTGCTTCAATGTAAAAGTCAATATCACGGAAACGAATGAGCAAATTATTTTCAGTAATTATGATCTTAAAACGCCAGCTAATTGCATATCTTAAAGTACTAATTAATTCCATCAAATTACTCTATTATAATAAAAGAGATATAATTTACACATGGAAGAAAATTCTTGTTATCAATATAAATTATTAAAAATTAGATAAAGTCCATAATTCGACTCTTATTTCTACACTTCCTTACTCTCCCGCTATTTCTTCTCCGTTTATATAAATTCTTAAACCTTAAAATTTCCAAATAGTCATAATGAAAGTAATTTAAAAAAAAAATGAACTATTATCAGTGCGATATAAATAAATAGAAAAAAGATAGATAAATGCTAAACTAGCCTAAAATGATACTATTACAAAAAGAAGTGCAATTGATACTGAATGTTGAATCAATAAAATATGTGATGGATATATATATATAATAATCATATGATTAATATTGGCTAATCGAAAATCGAAATATAAGAACATTAGATCAAATTAGTGATAAACACAATTTCAGATGAATTTATCACATCAATGTAAAAAATTATTCCAACGTTATAACATTTAGATTGCATATTTAATGTGCAAAAATGGAGCTTACAATTATTCATATGCCTTTTATTAAATCAAATTTTTTTATTTTTATTTCGCATCAAAATAATACGTAATATATTATATGCATAGAAAATAATGCAAAAAAAAAATCATATTTAATAATTGTTCAACATTTTCCACTTAAAAATCTTTATAAGGTAAAAATTTGCCTGATAATACAAGTGATACTCGATCACCTTGCTCATTTTTTTCACGCGCAACGGTTAGATTAAAATCAATTGCACTCATTATACCATCGCCAAATTCTTCCACAATTAGCTCCTTAATTGTAGGTCCATACACTGATATCACCTTAATATTTTATAAGAATTTAATTTTTGTCATATGACAATTTAATCTTTTCTTTTTGCATTATTGCAAAAAATCTTTCACTGCTGGCACTTATTCATATAAATTTTCATAACAAATTTTGTCAAGTTTTGATATGAGAACAATCCATTAGGCGCTTATCAGAATGATAATGAAATTTTGCTCAAACTCTAATAGTAAGTCTCTCTTAGGTAAATAAATTTGTGAGTAAATAAGTAAGCATTTTTGTTAGAAAAGATGCGAAATAACCTCATGTAATCGATAGAGAAGTGGATCGGAAGAAATTCCTGATGTACCCCTTTGAGAGACTGTTTGAAGCCATGACAATGCACTTTCTGGCAAATCAAATATCTCAACAATTTTTTCTGCCTGTTCCTTCGTCATGGTCATTTGACCTAAGCATGCTGCAGTTGTCCACTCTTTGCTTTTACCAATTTTTTCCGCTACCGATTTCCATGTGATACCTTTTTGGATTTTTGTTGACAAAATAAGTTTTGTTACGTCTTCTCGAGATTTCATCACTTCGACAGAGATGATTCTGGAAAATATTATTAAAAGCAAAAAAAAAGAAAAAAAACAAATTTCTAAACTGAAATTTACACTTAAAGTTATACCTATTCTAAATCAAGTTTTAAAAAAACTAAAATTGCTAAATTCAAATAGTTCACTTGAAACATTATTTTACCTACTTCGTCTCATTTTCAGCAAGATTTTTTTTTTTNNNNTTTGAAAATGGACTGCTGAATTTATCTGAAATTTAGCAGAAACGAATAAGAGAGTGGAGATCAAGTGTGAGAGTAAATGTATTTCACAAATGAACAACTTACTGAAGTTGATTGGGTGTAATTTAAACAACCGAAATATTTTGTGTAAAGTAAATGAAAAGGTTACTGAGGAAAAGAGAAGATTGTCAGTAAGACAAACAAAGAAACTCTTTCCTCTTCAGCCCTATTATTAATCTTTGTTGTTTTCATTTTAAAAGGGTAAGTAAGAAAGTATCAAAATAACAATCATTATTGAAAAAATTCTTAAGCAATGAATTCTATCTGTTTCTTCGCTGTATCATTGATTGTTGAGTTGAAGGAATGAACTCATTCACTTCTTCGGACAATAAATGATTGTTAACAAAAAATTTATGACAGAAAGAAAAAATTAGAAACATTTTTTCTGAAGTTCAAAATTTACGACTGATGAGAAGGAAAAAAAAAAGAAAAAAGTAACTATCTTGTTATTTTTCAATACGTAGTTTTTTTTTTTTCAGTGTAAACATTCCTTGATCTAACTTTGTACAAAGTAACATTTGCATGTATGAGGTTAGTAAATGAAAAATTAATAAATAATAATTATCTAATATTCCTACTCAAAGGATAGCAATTTGTATTAAAATTAAAATAACGGATAGAAATCAAATGATGAACACGGATAGATTTTATTAATTGAAGAATTTCCATTTCAAATATCAATCTTAAAAATTGAATATGTTTTAATTAAAGACGTCAAATGATTAAATTTGACAAATATTTTTGTTACGAATTCATACAATAAGACATATTATTTGACTGATGCCAAATATGAAACTATTTTTTCATTTATTTACTCATTTATGAATAATACATGATTTCAAAAATAAATGGAACAGAAGATGTACTTGAATGAATCAAATTTCTCGTATCATCGGAAATGATCGAGTAGTATTGATTGCTCAATTGCTATTACTTTCAAATGTTTCTTTTTTTCTTTGTTATTACTTTAGTAGCAATTTTTGCACTATTCTTTTTGAAAAATTGTATCTTATTGTTTTTATATTTTAAAAAATTTTTGATTTCAATTCGTATTTAATAAATTTTTATTTTAATTGTAAATAAATGAACACCAACAGATGACAAATGAACAGTTGAACAAACAAAATAAACAAAAGTAAACTAATTTTTCGCAATAGATTTATTATTTTTTCATTTTTTAATTGATGTTTTGCCTTTAATATAACATATTCAAAAGACTTTTCCATTTCCAATTTATCGTATATAATATATATGCCATATTAATTCATTATTAATCATCATGAAATCATATTGAATTTTTGTTTCAGTTCGTATTTAATAAACTTTTATTTTAACTGTAAACAAATGAATATCAACGAACACAAAAAAAAAGTGAACATGAAAAAAAAAAACAAATTTACTGAACTATCAAATGTTTTCGCACTGATTTATTTGAAGTTGATATCGATGAAACAAAAATAAGCTGTCACAATATTTCTTCAATTTTAAATAATTTTTGCCATTTTTTTTTCGATAATATTGAATGAGTAAAATTTGAAATGTTCAAAAATTATAAACATTCAGGAAATAGCTCAAGTATTGTAATCTGATCTAACAAATATTATCCAGAAATCTTTAGATTTATCAGGAGAATACTGATCATCGTATTTCAATTATTTATTTGAGATGCTCACTTATTTCATATCGGCACCTTAAGAGATGTGGCATCTTTGTTTAGTGGGTGAGCTGGAACTTTGCACCCCTTCATTTCCAGCACGGCACAGTATTGGTGGTGGTGATGATGATGATGATGATGATGATGATGATGATGATGATGATGGTGGTAGTGATGGTGGTGCTGATGGTGATGGTGGTGCTAGGACCCGTATTTACTCCCCTTTCACCCGACGATTGTAATATTAGTGAAATACGTTAAACCCCGGGAGTTCATCTGTCGTCTCTTTTATATTGTATACGATGTCGTTTCTTTTCTTTCCCTCCCTCTCTCCATCCCTTCTATCCAGTCCAAAGAGACACTGATGACACTTTCTTTTCAACCTTTACACACTTATCACTAATATTTGCATAGGATTATCGTGTAGATTGATAAATATTTTTGTTCTATCTCACATCATTTTAGCTATTTTATGGTTAAACGTTATTACATGAATATACGAGTAAATAAACGTAGAGTAGAGTTACTTAAACGCTTGAGAAGCAAGTAAAACGTGAATAACATGACACATTATATAAAATGCATTGTGATAATATCCGTAGGCATATGGTTTAATGATAGCATAAGTGAATGATATGGTGTTGTAGATGATTTATAAGGTAGTGATGCATTTGTTATACAATAAAATTAGTTGATGGTGAGTGCTACAAGATGCAAAATTGCTTAGCTCTACCATTTTTCTCATTATATGTTATCGTGTTAAACAAAAAAGTATTGTTGTTATACATTAAGTAGTTAAATGTTGTCGATGTGTTACATGCACACTTTTCCACAGAACTCGCAGTTACTACTTCAACTACATTCATTTTTCAGATTCAGGTTAATATGTATTAATGTATATATAAATATTATTGTTCATTAGATTTATTATCAGTGCATAGAGGGATCGTTTACTACAGAAGCATCTTTTCCAGAAAAGGTTACTTCACTTTGTCTTCCGAAATTAATGCCTCTACGAAAATGTTATTAATATTGTTACAGGTGCGCCGTAGAGCAGGTGGCATACTTTCTGGAACTAGTCGAATTAAAATTATGAGTTTTCAAGGTAATCGCCTTCAGCATCTTAACGTCACTTATTTTCAGAAAAATACCGATTTATCACTGCCAGTTTATTCGTCGAAGGAAATTAAAGTTATTGATTTTTCTTCTCTGTGCTTTTATAATCGCTTAACATGCGTGTATGGTTTGCGTTTGGTGCGCTTTTTGTATTTGCAGCAACAGCGGCAGCTCAAGTCGATCCACTTACTGATAAGGACCATTTCAAGGTTTTCTATTGCAGTTATGTTGTTTGTACACTCATAGTTTCTGGAATTCCAGGATCACGTCTGAGTCGATAGTTGATACAATTTTTTTAATTTGGTTTTTCAAAGGCATTATGATTTTAAGGCTGGCGGCCACGACAGCAGATTTGACCAGGAAGCCTTTCTCGGCAAAGATACTGCTGAATCAAAGGACGTAGTAAGCAAAGAACGTCTTGCGTAAGTTTGATGGCCGTTATTATTAAGGAATATATTAGATTTGCTTAAAGATCCCATGTGATGCACTGCAGGGTAAAACTGCTTGCTGGAGATATACATGCCAATTATATGACATTTAGTTTAATCTGATCAGACTGCCAACAATTTTGTGTGAAAATATAACACGTATGTAGTCAAGTAACATGTTAAACAGTGTTTGAGCTACTAACAAATGCATATATAAATTGCTAATGTTCAATCCCTGAAATACATCATGCTTAAATTACCTCGGCAAACGTATAAAATTTTTCAAATTTTAGCGGGTGGTGATGTTTGAGTTTGATATCAAGCTGAAATTTTCAGGAAGTTAGTTGCGAAAATGGACGTAGATGGTGATGGCTTCCTGGAAGAATCTGAACTAAAGGATCACATTGATTTTATGCAAAAACGATATGTAAATAATGATGTTGATCGAACGTGGAAAAATTATAATGCAGAGAAAGTGAAAGATGGGAAAATCTCATGGAAAGATTACATGTGAGCTGTTGCTAGCCAATTGTAGCATATTTTAGTTGGAGCTAAATAAAATAAAATTCCAAAATTTCAGAGAAATGGTTTATGGAACAGTAAGCGAAGGGCAAGAGCTGAGTCCTGAATACCAAAAGATGGTAACACGCGATGAAAGAAGGTGGAAAAAGGCTGATTACGATTCGGATGATATGCTTGATCGAACCGAATATGGGTGCTTTATGCATCCTGAGGACTGCGATCATATGCGCGATGTTGTTGTCCAGGTGATTGGAAAATAACAAGTAAAGTGGATTAAATATATCACTTTAAATGACTGTGCACATTTTCAAGGTATAAAAAATTCTGATTATATATGCGGTTTGTAAATCAAAGTTCTGTTGACATCTTTTAATTTTTTTGTTTTCAGGAGACAGTCGAAGATATTGATAAAAACAAAGATGGATTTGTAGATCTTGATGAATATATCGGTAAGTCCATCACCTAGATGTGCATAGTACCCACAGAAGTATGGACTGTGGAAAAATGATTCTTGCAATTTTTTTTACAGGTGATATGTACAGACCGGAGGACTATCCAGAACTGAACGGTAAAGAGCCAGAATGGGTTGCCAGTGAACGGCAGATGTTCAAGGAGCATAGGGACAAGAACGGTGACGGCAAACTAGATCAAGTATTATTAAAAACTATTCTCTTTTTGAGGGAACTTTGCATTATTTTCTTTTTATATATTCAGTTTGTTGTGGCTTTGCTGTCCATATTTTAGGATGAAATGAGGGACTGGATAATGCCTATAGGTTTCGATCATGCTGATGCTGAAGCAAAACACTTAATCGGTATCGCCGATGAAGACAGAGTAAGTTCAGAACGTGTGTATGGGATGTTATCTGTTTACAAAGTTAATGTCTTTGAACTTTGTTTCTTCCCCTCTAATTTATTTCGCAAATTGAACAAGAATTGTGGAAATGAGGTTGTAGTTTACTCGTGCGATAATTTGTAGTTTGATTAGATTAGATATATGAGAAAAGTGGGAACTTGTGAGTTGAGATGGTTCACTAACTTTGTAAATATCAGGATCCTTATCGATGCATTTGTAAATCTGTCATTTTTACAGGACGGAAAATTATCTCTGAAAGAAGTTCTGGATCATTACGATACATTCGTTGGGTCACAAGCAACTGATTACGGTGAGCAACTACATAAACATGATCCTGCGGAACTTTAAATAGGTAATGAAAATAACGTCAGTTCGAGGTGTCCACGCTTTTTCGAATTTAAATTGTTATGACCATTGTTTTGTGCTACAGTGCTCTTCTGCTTAACTTTTGTTAAGTTTCATATTTGATATACACTGCAACGACCAATCAATGCCAGGCTAATAAAAATACTCACATACACATTCATGGAGACTTCCCTAAACGAAAAGTACTACAAAATGTAGTCAATCTCCATCGTAATGTTCATATAATTATCTGTTTGCTGCTTTGTTACTCAATTTGAGCTAGTGCTGCTGCTCTTTAAATTTCTATTTTTCAATAATGTGTGATAAATTTAACTGTATAACAATCTAGCTTGCTATGTCGAAGTGAATTAAGAAGTTGATTATAACTTGCACTCTCATATGTAGAAGCAGAAGAAGAAAATTGAAATTAGTCTGCTAGGTCTTCTCAAAATAAGAACAATATATACATGGAGTATTTTAAACAAAGCAGTACTAGTAATATCACATCAAATTCGCACGCATACCTTCTGAAATTGTATCAATACAATAGAGTGGCTAGTACCATAGTATTATAATCTAATGAAGAGCAACCAAATGTACATGATATTCGAATCTCAAATCCAGCAAACTGGAATCTGCGGAAACTTCAGGGTTAGTATTCCATGAACGTCATTTATATGAGCCATCGTAACGATCCTTGAGAAATATTTTTTATGGGAAACATCCTGAGAGAAGCTTTAATATCCCCATCCAACCATTTTCGATCCACTGATCCTAATTGCTCTTACGTATTTAAAACGTGGGCAATATAGATAAATTACATAAACTCATGCAAAATATCGAAAACAAAAATTTCTTGAAGCAGGTATCAGCATGTTTGTGAGTAAGGATTGCACACCAAAGCGGTGTTCGTCGGATAACCCCCCCAGCTACCACTTTTTGACGATGGAAATTGCTGCAAACCGTTGGATCCATCACTGAGTTGTGCCATCTGATGACCACATCCATGGTACACTACAGCTGGGCGTACCAGCTACAATACATTCATTTTAACAACACACCGTATAGTAATGATGAAAGTATATGTAATTAAAAAAGTGATTTGCAATGAACATTAGAAATATGAGCAATATATCTAATTTTTTACCTGCAACGTATGCGAAAGGGCAGACAGTTCCTTACTCTCCAGAAGATCATACATTTTTGCAATAGAGTACATATGTGCCACGACCAATCCGTATTGAGACCGCAAATTCAATGTAGCCAACTGTTCCCAGTGGTTTGTGTATAGGTGACCGCAGCTGTGCCAGAGTAACCGTATTAAACGACGGCAATGATTTTCAAAATTATTCGAAAAGGCAGATCCTGAGATAATATTCAATATCACAAATATTATAACAATTTGGTATATGGTAGATTTTTCTTGCATGAGAAAAATAATCTCGAACTTTTACCATATTTAGTTGGATAGAGTCGCTCATCCTTTGCACTTTTTTCACAGAATGATAATACACAATCGATGTACTGCATGGCAGAATATGGATGGTGTTTCCTTCTTTCATCAACCCAATGTGCTTTCCTATAATCTTTGCATCAATTTTTCCACAAGTTGATTTAGAATTTTCTCTTTCTATATTTTTCAAAATACAGAAAAGTAAAAACTGAAACGTTAGTTACAGATATTTATGTACCAAATATTTCGACACCAATTCTCTTTTTGAATTAAATTTAATCATACGGTAACAAATATCACAAAACTTTAATGCGATTCTCGCAGCTACTCTGGTAAGAAATTCTATCCTACGAGCTACAAATAATAAAAAAGTAAGCATCAGCGCAGGAAATAGTTTCAAACTCGAAAACGTGGCACTGAATCTAAACAAATGCAATTTGTAATTTTATGCGAGAATGCTTCTTCATTCATTGAAGATTGACAACAATGTGATAGTAAGAAACTTACGGAACACCTGGATAGGACATGATAGGGCATGACACCGGAGTGCACATTTCTGATATTGTTCCACATAAAGCATTTACATTTTCGAAAAGAGATAGAGCTGAAATATTTTTATGCCCACTGAATTTCAGTTAATGGTTTGAAAAGTTATAATTCTCCAGGTTTTAAATGTGTTTATTAGCTATAGCCATCCAACGTTTACGAAAACGACAAACGCATAACTTACTATGTGTGGCCAACCATTCATTTCTGTCCATTCCTTGAGGTAGATTCGAAAGTCGCCTAATCATCTGGAAATGATTAATTACTTTCTCCTGCCTGCAAACCTAATTCTCTTTGGCAATGTTACGCCTACACATCGAATATTCCTACCTACATGCAGAAAGTCTACACGTCACTGTGTTGTACCTTCTAGTGAACCTAAGCATATCTATAGATATTCGCAGTGAAATATCAGAATTATATAACAAAACAACACTTACTTCATCATCGAAAGAATCACAAACTCCCACTTCAGATAGTGCTTTACGTTTACAGTTGGGAGCATGGATACACGTGGTCGCATTTTTCCCTCCACTTGATGACATCCGTCGTGTTGAACGACACCTTTCATTGACACCCTTACGCCTTGACCTCCTAAAAACCATTTATATTACTTTGATTCAATACTGGACTTCGTTCCCTCCGAAAAATTATCCTGAATGATGATACCCCTTATAATAAGTGTAATCGAAGGGCAAGATAATTTTCAAAACATGCACATTCCGAATTATCAAATTTGATGTTTTCAGAAAAAAAACGCTTCATTTACTGTAATTAAACAAATAATTTTGTCAGATATTTAACCGAATTTATGAGTTGAACAATTGAGCAAACAATACGATTAGTAATATGAAAAAGGCCGAAATTCCATCTCGATAAATTAGTATTTAATTGGTTCTTAAAATTAATGAACAGCCTATTCTGAAGAAATCAACTCCAAATTATGAATGATTCATAGTACAAAATAAGACTGATGAGGTGTAGTAAGACCAGACAACAAATGTAAAGAACTGAAATAACAAATTGCTTGCACTATTCGAATTGTGTATTTTCGAACTCAACAAAAAAAGTTGCTATATGCAATTTTTACATCGTTTACATTCTTAATATGCAACAATGATGATTCAAAAAGCTCAAAAAATTGTAAGAAAAGAAATTGGGCGTAGATCTCTATGTTCCATTCATTCAATATGAGTAATAAATGAGAGAATAAAGTAAGAAAAAAAATGAACTCACGTTGCAAATGAGATGATATTAGAGAGGAATATTTTAGCAAGGCAACAACCATCCTCGCTAACATCTTTAGATGAATGTCTTGATAAGGTGCTTCGTTTTGCATGTACTTGTGGTTTTACATTTCCAGCAGATACTCCAACTGACCCACTTCCACCAGCTTTTTCCGTATTCGGATATTTTTCAGTTAATATCGATGCTACATCCATAGGTACTACACCTAATTAACAGGACATTCATTAACAGCACTTAACTATTGCAAAGCAAGCATTCCGATAATGTGATATTATACATTTAATACATGTGTTGTAATTTCCATCATTCTGTTGCATGATATTTCATTCACATCAATCTTATTAATTTCCCATTTTTGCATAATTAATCACTGGTAGCACTATTGCACTTAATGCTAAACTTTTTTTGTGTCGATAATAATTCTTCCAGTTAGAGATTCATATTAAATGAGTTGCAACGTATCAGTACTTCTGTGAAGTACTGTAATTTTTTGTCAACAAAATACCAACTAATACAATTAGACAAAATCTTATCACTTTCACACACTTTCAGGTTTATCAAATAAATTCTGAAAGGAAATACATAAATGTGATATAGGCATTTTACATCTTAGTTATGTTGCTTTTCAGATTTATTTAGCACGTCCCCTGTAAACGCCTTTCCATACATTCATGCTTAGCACTCATCATGCAAACAGAAAATGAGGTACAACCAGTGGCAGAACGAAAAAATCGATATCCACGTAAAAACCTGCTTAATCGATAAGAAATTTTACCAAATTTATAGTGAAAGCATAGGAGAGGAAAAAAAACAGGCTGCTCAGTAGAAAATGAAAAGCTGCACAACCGGAAGGCTTGAATGTATTTGCACCCGATATTTTCTAACCCTTTGTTTGGTTAACACCAACATCGCTTTTTTATGAACATAAAAATTATCAGTTGCTCAATCCAGCCGCTTTCATACATTTAATTTTTTGAATGTAAATTTTCTATTGACATTAGTAAAAAAATGCAAATTTTTAGCATTTTTTTTTTCACTTACTAAAATACATATCATAAAAGTTGGCCTCAAATATTTGGAAAACTGCAATATAGAAAATACTTTCAGAATCACAATTCAGCATCAGTTTGCTTAATACAAATCAATAAAAAACCGAACAAAACTCTACGATTTTCTATCGTTTTTTTTGTTAGGTTTTGATCCTTTCGCTTTTTAATTCCAATTATCTAATCTATAAAGAAATAACTAACTAGTATAGACTGAAGATATGGAACCCGACATCTCGCCCCAATTAATAGGCAACGATGCATTTCGTTATCGTTATTAGATTGAACATAGCAACAGAAATCAAGATGTTACTATTGTTATCTAGACCCATAACTAGAAATGGAACGATACAGGACAAGAGCAATATAAGCCGTTCTAGATTTTCATTCCGAAATCATCAATTATTAATTATTTATTAAACTAACAAACTACCTAGACCATAAAAGCACAACGCCTGTCATCTGTTACTATATATATATATATACACATATATACTTATACTACTGCTATACTACATATAGACCAATTGTATTGATATTTGGAATGAGAGTGCCAAACAAGCCGGAAAAAAACTGGATGCTCTCCTACAAAGATCTAAAACGGCCAATTTTTTACTGTTTCTAGCGTTTGATCACTTTCCTGCAAGTCTTCATGTCTTCTCTTTTTCAGAATTCAGCTAAGAATTTCTGTCAGTAAAACTGACTTCATATGATTTTTATGAAGGATGCAAGATGATAAATAAGAAATCTGCTATGATTCAATTAATAAAAGATGAATAATTCAAAATCAGCTATACTGAAAATAAACTTGCACCCACTGTTGTTCCCAATTTTTCAGCAAAACAATAATGCAAAATAAAAACAGTCACTAATGTAATTTTGCATTTTTATATAGGAGTGAATCATGGATTGTTAAATGAATAGCGAAATTAACTTTCATTATAACAAATTATAGTATAAATATTTATTAAATAAGTATGTTAACAAATCTAACACAAGTTAAATAATAAAAAATCAAAAATTAATAGTTCGTGATAATTAGACTGACGTGATAATTAGACGCGGGTAATAGTACAGCTTGCGAGAGTGAAGTGAAATGATCCTTCCCAATAAATGAAAGCAGAAATACTCGACCAATTCCTCCTTCTCTCTCAGCCTTTTTATCAATTACTCTTAACAAACGGGAATATATAAGAATGAAAGAAAAAAAAAATTGCTTGTAGTGAGAGAAAATTATCAAATATATTTCATCCAAAACTAACGACTAATAGTAAATACCATCGTTTCTATACCAACACTGATTTTAATGATTCAATGAGAGTGAAGGGGAGGGGACTGTCATCAGCGATCGTTCACCTGAGAATACACACTTCACAAACACAAACACACATACATATACATGCATACATACGCACAACCCAGTAAACCAATCCTTCATCGCTCTCAATTGAGAACAGTGAAATATATAAATTGTCACATGTGCAACATATATATCCGGTATTTGTAACAACAACAATGGTAGGCATGCCATTTCTGCGTGGCAAAATTAGGAATTTTAATTTGGCACTTTCGATCCTACCTTAAACACAACAACTGAAATCAGATGTGTGCCTCATAGAGATGTTCAGCTTTTCTACCATCATGTATCATTATTCAGCATTTCTATATCTAAGCTTTTCGCAATTCTTATTCCTGTTATTTTCGAAAATTTGATAGCCTTATTTAAATTCCTCTCTAGTACAATTGAAAGAGTAAACAAAACAACATCCCATGCTAGGTTATTGACGTGAAAGTGCAAAATTATTCAGCTACATTATTATTGTGCATCTAATAAACATCGAGTAATAGTTACTGAATACACTTAACTTTCAGTAAATTCACAGGAAAATCTTAACAAGCTTTACAACTGTCAGTTTCATTTCACGAATTTTCTATATCACCATATTCACCATTATATTTTATTTTAAAAACTCTTGAAACTCTTCAACTTGGCTTAAAATGATATGAGTCTTTCCATTACATAGTTAACCCTTGCTAAAACTCATTGAGAGTGATAGATGTTGGCCCAATCTTTCGCACTTCATAGATCGTATAGATCGTACTTTTATTCGAAACGAATTCATTGGTTTGAAGAATATCAGGCTGCTGAGAAAACCAGCAAAACACGAACATTTAGCTAAATAAACATGCAATGTGGTATCTTTTGTTGGATAAAAACTATAGAAATCTCTGGATAAATGTGAGTGCTTGAAACTCAAGAAGGAAGTGAAAATCACAGTGTTGAGAAAAAAAGACAAAGAATAAAAAGAAACAAGCGAAACTTAATTAATGAAACTGCAAAGAAATGAGGAAAAGCATTCAACCAATATGTTCTCACAAGTTTAAATTAATATTTGTCCATAAATATCAGTCTTCTTCAAAAAGATTTGATACTAATCCGATATGGAAGTCAAATTACAAATGTACTGATTTACAACAACCAATAAATGAACGGCTGTAAGCAACTAACCTGACTAATATATACAAACTGTTGCAATAAGCATCTTAATGATGTCAATTAGTGATATGAACAAAGAAATGTAAAAAAATAGTGTTAGAAACACAAATGGCGATTCTGTTAACAATTTAGTGATGACATTTTCATACAGTTTTCACAAATAACCTCAACATGGGATCCTTTATCGGACAATATTAAGACCTACTTAGTTATCCATTCGACCGTATCACGAAGATAATCCGGAAGAAGCCGATCAAGCCGGCTATTGATTTTGCTGGATGCCAGTGTAGATATGGATACGTTCGAGTTGGATCACTCAAAGTAAATCTTGGATAATCAACTTCTGCATTTGCTGCAATCCTCACCAGTGAATTCGGTACAAATAAGCTGAAAATATAAAGAAGTAAAGTGAACAAACCAATAATCTACTCGAACTATGTGGTACGCCATCATCTCAACCTTATTATTCCTGGCTGCAAAACAACAAAAGATTGACGCCAACCGCGTGAAACAACAAATAAAGAGCTAACGCGAGATGACGTCAATCCAAACTACAACAACGCCTTAACAGGATCCAGGAGGAGGGAAGAAGGATCCGAGCCATTCCATCGGTAATTTGCGGATGTGATGCTATGCAAGCCTATTTCGAAGAGAAGTAAACGACGTCATCTGGTCTGGCTGGATTGTTCTCACCTGTAAAGAGGGAAACGTATGGCAGTGTTGCTGTTGTATTGCACATGGTAAATTTTATCATTAAGCAAAAGACATTATCTCTAATATAGCTGTATTTTTTTTTTGTTTTTTTTTCCCTTTTTATATTACAATTCATCAAAATTGTATTTTATTTTTTTTCTTCTCAAGAATATTGCCTTCATTCTGCATTGTCGAGAATTAATGGAAATAATTTCGATGCTTGTATTACCCACCCATTCATTCATCTCCTTTTCATTGTTACATTCTTTTGCCGAAATTCTTATCATTTGATGGACTTTGAGTGAAAAACTAAAATATTTCTTATTACAAAATGATCAAAGTTAAGTCTCTCTTACTAGCATTTATGCTAGTAAGAGAGACTTAACTTTGACCATTTTCGAGTAATATTCGAATACATAGGGGAGGGAAACAAAAATTCTTGGAGTGTTTTGGTGGCCATCTTATATCTATGTATCGGAGAAAATCGAAGCATAATAGATTGTAATCAGTAGTAGGAGTAGTTAGACTAGAGTTGATTGTGAATAAGCCCAGCTATATCTAGAGAAAGAGAAGAGAAGGCCTTAGGCCGGCAGCCTCAGTGGTCTGACAATGCGAGTTGCTTTGAGGTTCTTTTGATCAATTTGTGTGAATATGTACTTCCCATGCTGTAACAGATTGAGGAGGTCTTCTTCTATGGCAAGACATTTTCCACTTCTCTTTCAAAGTTTATACATTATCATGCGTCATTATCTTCGTTTCTTTTTTTCAGTTTTATCGAGATAAAAATTTTTAGTTTTAACAGTCAACAAACTACGAATGCATCTGTCTTGGGGGAGTGTAACGTAGTTACTGTCTAATCGCCTATGTGTCTAATTAATAAATAGATTAAACGGAAGCAGTCTGATAAGTTTTAAATGAATTGAGCTGACGTAGCGTGCGGATGTATCCGGATATAAAGATGAATCATTTTTATGGTCTCTTAGTTGTTATTGCTACTTTGATCATTTTGCATTTATATTCACAATTATATTTTATTCTTGAAATTCACTTTGAAAAGTATTACATTTATTTTTTCAAAAAAAAATTATCTGAAAAGAGGAAAGAAGCACAAAAACATTTAAAAGATTTTCTAAAAAAAAAACACACATTGAAATATTTAAAAGTTGACATGTAAATGAGACTGCAAATGGTTTTGTGGACATTTTTCTTTATCATTCAGTTTAATTCTCTTTTACGAATTTCTAAATTCTTATTTATCTATATTTTATTATAGGGAAGTACTTTTGTTTCCCACTGTCCAATTTTTTTCAAAAATCTTTCCATTTCGAAATGGAATTTTCTCCACGAACTTGAACATTTTTTATGTGATACTTTGAAGTCACATCTGAGGTATTTGCTGTTTTTTTTGAAGTTATATTAATAAAATGTTGCTCTTATAATTCATATGAAATCGGAATAAAGTGATGAGATTCGTTATAGAGTGTACCAATCAAAAGTGTGACACGAATTAAATTTCTTAGAATTCATACGTAATTTAAATGATGGAGAATATTCGGGCATATGGTGCCGGCATGGCTGGTGGAAAATTTCAGCCGGGCGTTTTCCTAAGAAAACCGGCTGTTATCTTGCGAATCTTTGCTTTGGTTCGTCGAATGTACAGTTTTTTTTTTTCGAAGAATATCAATCTGATTGAATGATTTTATAAATGAAAATACTAGAGAAATTTTTGATTGAATAATGGTACTTGTTAGATGTGAAGGACGAACTTTCTACAGCACTTCTCTGAAGGATGCTAAGTTTGTTGTTGTAATTGTCATAGATTTCGTTGTTACTGAATTTTAAGCTCTTGCATTTCACAATCTGAAACATTAAAGGGGCTGAAAAAATGCATATAAATGACAGTTTCATTTAAGGTAATTGGACTTGCACAGTGGATTGCCGTATCACGTGGTAGTTGGTATACGTCTGAAAATGGTAACGAACAAATTTGTCTTTATGCCAACAGTTCGTCGACTTGTTCCTTCGGTTCAGCGATGGGCTTTTTTGCTGTTTTGAGTTCAATGGGTCTGCTATATCTAGATGCTAAATTCGAGAAAATTAGTTCGGTTCCAACCAGAAAACGGGCTGTAACTACTGATATGATTCTTTCTGGTTTGTTAATTTTTCTGTTGTTTTCTTCAACATATATCAAAAAAAAAAATTGAATCATTCTTTTCAATTAATGAAATTTTTATTGACCTAGAAAACAAGGAACGTTGTATACGATCGCGAAAATTTATTTCTCGAATGTAGCCTCTTTTCATTCATTGATGACTGATTCGAAACTTTTGCAGCCATCATTTGTGTATTCTTTGAGTTATTTCTTTGATATTTCTCTCCTTTTTTGTTGTGGCCAAGAAAAAGCCTTTGATATCCACTCAGTTTTTGAGTGGATAGCAAAGGCCTTTATTAACCGCAACAGTGGACAAGAATCCATCAAGGACTCTAGATATGCAAGACGCCAAATTAACTACGGATTTAAAGCACTTAATATTTTGAAACTTTAGATTTTAAAGCAGATTAGGATTTCTCTTAATATATTTTTCTGAAATTTCAAATTAATCTCGAAAATGCTGCTCAGGAAGAGTGAATCATAATTTTCAGCTTTACTGGCGTTCTTATTTCTGATAACGTTTTTTTCGTTATGGTCAAAATATGGTGAGGTGGATATAAGCAAGCCATATAATGGTGGTATGGCCAAAAGCGCCATCTTATTCTCGCTCTTGTCATTCATTACTTGGGTGATTTTCTAGTTTTGTTTCACCAAACAGTAATGAATTATTTTCGTTCCACTACTAGAAGCTCAGACGCAAATTTTTGTGTTTAACATGAGACCGGGTTTTGACGAGCTAGAAAAAAAATCCCGATTTGAATTTCGATGTTATCTTTTGCAAGTTTTTTGCCGTTTCAGTAAATTTTTTTGCAGTTACTCAGTACAATAAGTGCTTGACTCTTTCAATGAAAAAATTACTATCGAAATTTCATCGATTCTAGGGAGCGGCTGCGTTTTTTGCATGGCGACGGTACGAAGAGGGCACGATAACAAATTTTGTACCATCTTATGAACAGGATTTCGCAACTGACATACAAACTGGACCAGATTACAGTTATGGAGGAGAAAGCGATATCGGCGTTGCTGGCTAGTTTATTTGACGAATAGGACTATTTCAATCATAATGTTAAATGTTAAAATCAGATTAAAAGTTACGAAAGGCAATCGAAAAGAAGGATTTTAAGTTATTTGGAAAAAAACATGAGGTTTAGTGAAAAAAATCAACATCAAATATTTTTCTTCTCAAACATTTCAAGTTATGATTATTCAAGCTAGTTCGGAGCATTTATATAATTTATATGCAAATAAAAAAAACTGCTGTATTTTAAAAAGTACAAAATTTAAAATATTTCAGGACAAAGTGACAGAGGCACATATCAAAATGCTCCATTTACAGCATTCAATACAGCAGAATCCCCAGTGGATATTACAAAAAGTTATCAGGGATACTAGCTGAATTTTCATTTATTTTTTTAACAGAGCAAAAAAACATAGCTCAAATGTGTACACAGGTTTTGCCAACATTCGATACTTTTTTTTGAAATGCCTTATAATTGAAACAGACCAGTAATTATTGTTGATCCAATCAAGTTTATCGAGATTTTAATTTTAGAAAGAAATCTGCAATAAAAAAAAGGATTATGTGCCAGAATTAAAATATAAACGGTAATTTTCTTATAACATATTTTTTCGGATTACTTACTCGTAATTTTTATCATAATAGAAAAAGTGGTTACTATAATCCTTAGTAATCCGCCAAAGTCAAATTTTAAATCTTTGATGGTCTGACTTATCCATGAATGATATGCTGTAGTAACATTGCTTTTTAAAGGTTAAATATGTATGCTTTTCAAACCATATGTATGTTTTGTTTAGAAATTTTATACCTGCTTCACTTATGTGAATTAAACTGCGCAAACTGCATGACCAATTTTATGAATTTTAGCTAAGCTTTTAGGGAATTGCTCAGAAAATGCAGATTATTTATAATAACATGCAGTTTAAAAGTCAGTGTAATATTTTTGTTTTAACAATTACTTTTTCGTGGGAAAAAGTAATTGTTATAACAAAGTAATGTCAGATTTTTTCGTACGAAAAACAGACAATGGTCTAGAATACCAATAACTTTGTGCACTATTTAATCTTTTGGCAGAAAGAATGTAGTTATTTTTCCGGGAAATGAAGCGCTTACAGAAATTATGATTATTTCACGAGGGTCTTTTTATGTGGTACACATTTAAGATGATAAATTCGCTAGTATTTTTTAAAAAAAATTGCTGTCAATTTATTTAATCAATGTTTCTGTATCTTGACATCAATACTGTTTTACGAAAAATATCTGACAGAATAAGCGGAAAAAAAGCTGAACATTCTAACTAATCTTTCATATTAATGGTTCATGTAACGATCTCATATTTTTCAACTGATTGCTACAAATTCTTAATGTGCTGTAAAATATACTTTCATTTTCTAATGATGAAATGCGAAATGAACTATACTGCAGGACAATTTAGTTGGAATAAAAAAAAAGCATTAGATTGTGAAAATGTAAACAACAAAGATAAAAAACTAACGAAAAGAAAATTGGATAAAGGGATATTACTTGTGATATTGAATAAAAGAAGCCTTTTCTTTCCACCCCATTTTATTCTCTTTATCCATTCTCCTCCCATTACAACAATGTAGGAAGAATTAGAAAAAAAAAAAGAAAGAAGAAAACTGGCTTATAAGAATGATTTCTGTTACATTGATGGCCATTGGTTGCTACAAAACTTATTCGTTACTTTAACATTTTTAACCGTTACGTGTTAGACGTCTTTCCGCGATCGAGTAGTATTACCGGATATTCTGTCCAATGCAATGATTATTGATATTGAATTTGCAATGTCAAAGATAGTGAAGTATCAACTTCTGAAAGGAAGTTTACGATACTAATCGTTTGAAGTGAACATTTGCTTTTATCCATCCGATAATTAGATAATTGGTACTTCTGAAAATTAAGATTTATCAGGATTAATTTATAATTAAAATAAAACTCCACATTATTAATTTCGATCAAGTTGAAATCAAAAATTTGCTTAAAATTAATTATTTTTAACTCATTAACTAGATAACAAAATTTCATGGATAATTTCATGAGATTCGATCTTTTCCAGATTTCTCATAAAGTTGCATGTTCGAGTTTGTTGCATTGCCCCGAGATAAAAATGAAGGAGAAGAAACAAATATGACAATTTAAAATCTTCAACTTTCAGAAAAATAGCAAAAAATAAAATAAGAAACGTGTTTCGAGAAGTTTGTTTACATTATTCCCTCCGTAATGTTTTTTTTTTTTTTTTTTGGGAGAGAGGGAGGAAGAAGGAAGAGATTAATTTCAATAAGCATATAGCTTTGTGTATTTTTATTTTACCCATTATTTGATGAAAAAAAAAGGTAAGAGTTGCAGATTAAATTACAAATAATCCAATCGAAATAAGAAAGAAATGGTTAATAAGATTGAACGAATTCGAGAACGTCTATTATATGCTGAAAAACTCAAATATCTGACATTTTTTGGTGTTGCAACAAGTGCTTTTGCTGCAGTTATTTGTGTAATGTCAGCTCCATTACTTTATAATTACATACAGTACGTTCAGACAGAACTGCAAACCGAAATTGAATATTGCAAAGTAAGTATGAATCATTTACAGTATTGATAGCAATAATGTAATCAAATGATGATTATATCATTAATTGAATTCCCTATCAATCTACAATAAATAATGTCACATTAACAATCGCAATATATGTTGAAATTTCGTAATAAGGAATTTGTCATAATAAGTTCATAAGGAATCCTCTTTTTTCCTCCTTTGTTTTCTCATTTTATCAGTGATAATATTGCTATTAATTTAGTATAGTTTTTTTTTGCGGTTATCTGCTTTAAGTAGCAAAATGTTTGATTAATAGCTTGCAGTAAACATGCATGAAGATATAATAGTAATGATTAACCGAAATAATGAATTATTTATCTGAAATTAATTGCTGATTGAGGAAAAAGATTATTACACTAATGGGATACGTAATTATTTGCAATAAATAAAATATGATAAGAGAAGAAAACATTGTTTTTTTTTTGCTTCTTTTATTAGCTTATGACAATTCTAATAGCGAATTTAATTTTAATACTAAATTCATATACGATGTAAATTTGGATTTGCATGAGATATTAATCTTTTTTTTTTTCACTATTGTTTTTTGATCATTCACGTATATGTAAATGATCAAAAAGCAGTAGTGAAAAAATACTTCTCACTACAGAATCCGGTATTACAGTGATTCGAATTTTATCATTTATCACTCCAAAGTATATCACTTTTGTATACAATAATAAAAAAATAGAAATAAAAGCGAAAATTTTTGGCTTTAGAGTCGATCACTGGAGCTTTTCAAACGATTATCTGCAAGAAATTTGAAACAAAAACGAGGTGGAAATTTTGATGAAGAAGCGTTCAGTAGAAATGATATTAATACAATGTGTAGGTTAATTAAAATATTTAATGAAAAATAAAACTTGACAACAATAATTATAAATGAGGATTGTTGTGCATGTTTTCTATCAGGTTGTGAATGTGGATATGGATTACCGGGTCTAGCTGGGCCAAAAGGTCGCGATGGAAAAATTGGTGAGGATGGATTACCAGGAAAGGATGGAGTACCGGGAATTGATGGTGATTTGGTCGTTGCCAAAAAAGTTGAATTCTGCTTTGACTGTCCACAAGGTTTGCATATTTGAAAGTATCTTTTAACATTTTTGAATATATATTATTGCTTTACGTAATGTATTTGCAGGAGTTGTTGGTCCTTCAGGACCTGCGGGTCCTAAAGGTCCACCTGGCATACCTGGTATACCAGGCTTGGATGCTGATGGTGGTGAACGAGGTCCACCAGGACCACCTGGACCTCCTGGACCACCAGTAAGTTTTAAAATATGATTTTTTTTTTTACTGGAACAAACACTTTTCATAAAAAAAAAGTATTCTTTCCATACGGGCAACTTTTTTTAGGGCATACCAGGAAAAGTTGGACCAAAAGGACAACCAGGTGTTGATGGACATATTATCAAACAACCTGGACCACCGGGACCTCCCGGCATACCAGGCAGGAGCACAAAATTTATGAGTCAAATTTAAAACGAAGAGTACAGCTCATGTTTCCAGTTTATCTTTTCTTTTGAAAATACTCGTTAAAATTTTTCTAAACAAAAGAATCGTTTATTTTGATCAACACCTCAGCTGTAAAGAATGGAACATTACAATACGATATGGTACTTTCAGGACCACCAGGTCCAATTGGTATTCCAGGAGTCCAAGGTGAACCCGGAACACCAGGACCAACAGGTTGACTAATTTTCACATTTATTGAATCACTGAGAACTTTCGACTATGACTGTTTTCATAATGTAACAATTAGAATCTATGAAAACAGATTATTTATTCAAATTATAGGTGAGCAAGGTCCACCAGGAGATCCTGGTATTCCAGGACCTGAAGGTCGTCCTGGACTTCCTGGAGAGGATGGTATTACTGGCGAACGTGGACCAAATGGATCATGTGACCATTGTCCAAACCCAAGGACAGCTCCAGGATATTAACAAAATGATACAAAAGCTCACTGTGTTTGTAATGAACTTCTTTTGAAATTGAATTTATTTTTGATACATGGAATAAATAACTTAGACAAAAAAAATGCTTTAATAATGAAAATTTGTTTGATACAATTCGTCAAACAATTTAGCTTATGGAATGGAAAAATAAGTATTTTTTTTACAAATGTAGCAATTACGGAATATTCATTTATATATAATTTACGTTTAAAATTCTAAGACAAATTATTTTCACGAATGAATAGGAGGAATTTTTTAATTCGTTGTTTTGTCTCTTACATCGTAAAACACAATTTAATTCTTTAGCAAAATATTATCAGCCAATAATAAATCATTTCTGTGAACTAGTTCTTATTTCTGTTTCATGAAAGCAGTATAAAACTGAAAGCATTTCCAGAAACTTTTTTTAAAAAAAAAAACAATAAAACGAATACTTGTGTTTGATTTAAAACTGTAAACAAAAATATGCTTCATTGATAAATGATGGAGTAATTTATGGGATAATCGGAATGAACAATAATATAAATTAGCTGTATTATATTTATAAACAATGATTATATGATAAAATAAAGTGTTAAACTAATAAACAAATCTTTCTTAAAGGATTAATGACACTCACAAAATTATTTTTAGTTTTTTTTTTTTACACCTGCTTCAAGACGGAAATTTTCAAGTAAACCGGTTCCCAAAAATGCTTGCAATTTTTTAATTCTTGCATAAAACATAAGCAAAAACTGGTTCATAGAAAGTAATTGTTGTTGATCAATATACTACATGTTGTAAAAAAAAAATTTCATTTTACGACGGAAAAAAAATTGACGGATAAAAGAAACAAAAAAAAAAAAGCTCGATATTTTTCTTATAAAATGGCTTCTTGTTCGAAAACTTTTCAAATGTTTTCAAATTAGTACTAATTAAATTAAATCAATGGAAAAAGTCATAAATAACTATGCTTTAGTGATAATTTCCAGTAAAATTAAATTTTAATACATGTCTCATTACGGATATGAAAATGGTTGAAAAATGTGAAAGTATAGCAAAATATATTTTACAAAATTTTCGAACAAACAGGTTAATACTGTTCGATGGAAATCATTTAAG